>JBAMIG010000010.1:8978111-8989577 GCA_037177335.1 Kiunga ballochi | reverse complement strand
AGGAAGCCGGAGAACCCGGAGAGAACCCACGCTAACACGGGGAGAACATGCAAACTCCACACAGAAAGGTTCCCGGCCGGAGTCCTGCTCACACCAAGGCTCGAACCGGCAACCTTCTTGCTGTGAGGCCACTGTGCTAACCAACTGCGCCGTCCGATTCAAATCTATTCATCAAAATAAAGCAATGATATTCAATACTTCCGAGCATCACATGACGTTTCTACATTTCTGAGTCCAAGTTTTGCATGCAAGCAGATTTCAGGAATCAATAACAACCAAAGGCTTTCCTTGGCAAACTAAAGGCTCCATGAGGAGACTCTTTTGTCTCTTTAAGCCTTTGCTTCACTTCAGTTGTTTCAAAATAATCACACGGCTGCTTTGTCTCCGTGCGCTAGACCAAACATCCTGTTGATTGTTTTCGGCTTAAAGGATACCCAAAGATTGTTTATGAGGGAAAGATTTTTCTCCGTCCACATCTCCTTTGAAATCTGTCGTTTGCTTTTAACTTGTTCCAGATTCATTGAGCAGGAGAACTTCTCACCTCCTCCTGAATCCAGGCGCTGTAGCTGGGTGGCGTCATGGCCAGCTGGATGAAGCTGGAGCACAGGAGGACCAGCAGCAGGATGGGCGTGATGTACTTCCACATGTAATAGTAGAAGCGGTACGGAGTAAATCCCAGCATGTCCTTCAAGTCTTCAAAGAATCTGAGGGGCAAAAAACAGAGCAAAGCAGCTGGAGGTGAGCTCAGATGGTTGTCCAACGCCGTCTTTATCAGAATAGCCTTTGAAATGTTTCGTTTAGGGTATTAAAAGCTCAGTGTGCTTACTTATCAATCCCGTAGAACCAGGCAATTGCAATGTTCTCCAACACGACGATGATGAGCAGAGGCAGAGTGGCCGAGTAGTCATCAAACATGGTGACGTAGTAGTTCCCTGAGCGCTGAACAAACAGCAGGCCGATGGAGAAGGCCAACACACAGCATCCAACTGGAAGGAGAAGCAGATTAGCTTATAAACATTCGCAGGCTAAGCTAACGTATAGGACTGAATTACTGCAAGAACATTTCTTCTTAGTCAACCTGTCTAAGTCCAGGTATCTTTCTGCACCCTGAACGAAATGTTCACTTATATAAAAAGTGCAGTCATCATATATAACTATGATGACTGACATTTTTCCATAAATCACTGAAACCTGCTGAAAACACTGAAATATTCAGTTATTTATAGGACTTCATTTAGTCCCACCATGCTTACAATTATTTATGATATAATCTAAATAAATATAGTAAATAAGAGGAAAAAAAGATGTAATTATATAAGAAAGTTAGGTACAATTGAACAAATGTACTAAGAAATAATATCAAAATAAATAAAACCGAAGAGGCCAGAAGCAGTTTTTTACTAATGTATCTTTGCTGGGTAACTGTTTTAATTATTTATATACATAAAAAACAAAATTATTTTTCATATGATGAGGGTTATAATAATAATGGGTTCTGATTAGTCCTGAGTATGTTGAGGAATAGCTACAAAATAAACTTGATTAAATGAGTCATTATGTAGTGTTAGATTTATAGATACTTTCTCTGCATACTTTGTGGGCGGCTGTGGCGCATGTAGTAGAGCGGGTCAATTTGTACCAGTGAGTTAGTGGTTCAAGGAGTCCACATGCCGAAGTGTCCTTGAGCAAGACACTGAGTCAACGGTGTGTGAATGTGTGAGCGAATGGGTGAATGTGTCGAATAGTGTTAAAGCGCTTTGAGTACACTGATGTGTAGAAAGGCGCTATACAAGTACAAGACCATTTACCATTACCAAAAATAGCAACACACAAAAAGCTGCTTTTTTTTTAGCCAGATAAAAAGCCATGTAAAGATAGCCTAATTATTACCAGGTTGACTTTTTGATCAGGTCTGACATTATCTGTTAGTACTCCCCCTCTCGCTCAATGATTGCTGGACAGGCTCCAGGTGCCCATGACCCTTCATCCATCCATCCATCCATCTATTCATCCATCCAGATAATGGTTGGATGACTGGGTGGATTTTAAAGCAGTTTCTGGCATACTGCCCTGAAATAACCCTTCTAATCAATCATCCCATCAAATATTTCTTTGCAACATAACATCAGCATAAAAAAAGAGATTGGCTTCTTTAAATATCATTCCTAAAAAAGCTGGTGTTGGATAAATGCCTGATGAGCCAATCAGCACTCAGCTTCCTAACCCGTCTACGTTCTGAGGCCCATTCCTGCATTCCTCTCAGGATCATCATCTGAAGCTGCCAATCACAGCAATCTTTCTATAACTGTTTTGTTGTGGTTTCTGGATGAACGCTACCAGTGCATGGGGTGTATCTGGTACTGGTCTTTATGAATCTGATTTCATTACTCATACAACATCCAGACACTGACCTGAAATCACTTTGCACTTCTCTCCCTGTTGAACCTGTATTTGGCAACCGTTTCTTATAGTACTGCAGTTTTGGCATTCTTCCTTACTTATAATTGATGCTGGGTAAAAGTGGAAGTAGATGTTCTTAAAATGTTCTTTAAGTATTTTATATTCACTGAATTTGTGTCATTTGTGATGCATGAAACTGAAATAAGTGGTCGTTGCCACCAGAAACTAAAGTATCTGATGATCTAACCTGTAAGAAACTCCTTGCGGACTTTAAAAGTGTCGATCAGTGGAGTGAGGATGCCTTCGATGGTGCCAAACATGCTGCCAAGGCCGAGGTTGACCAGCATGAGGAAGAACATGACAGACCAGAAGGGTGAGGCTGGGAAGTGAGTCATGGCTTCTGTGAAGGCGATGAAGGCCAAACCTGTGCCTTGGACTGCCTGTTAGAAGGAGCACAATGAAATAATAATTAAAGAATTTGTTAAAGGTATGTGTTTAACTGCATGACTGCTAAAAGGTATAAGTTGGAAACTCATTCCTTGAGTTTTCTGTGCTTTATAAACAAACAAACAAAAAAGCTTTAGAACAGCAAATCTGAAGTATAAAGCTTTCCTTTGCCGTTGTATTTTTTTAACACATTTATTTCCCAGCTTCTCAGTCCCTAAACTAGTTTAGCAATCAAATTATATTCAAATTTGCCTTGTTGCTATGCTAACTGCTCCCTCCGTTGCTAGGGTCGATGCTATGCTAACAGTTTCCCGTAACATCAAATGATTTTGAACCTCCATGTACCTTATTAAGCTCGTCTTCAATGCTGCAGGAATCCAGCCCCAGTTTATCGTACTCCTCTTCTTTCACCCTTTTGATAACATCTGTTATCTGTTGGTAGTCATCTGCAGTGACCTGACTAACCTGTGTCAGATTTATGTGATGCGGAATAAGACTTTGATCAATGCCATTCCCCAACAATGCCACAATCTTGTTGGTGTTCCTAAAATACAAAACAAAGGTTAATAAAGTTAGATTATGATGAAACTTTTTTTAAAATTTTTTTGACAATCTAGTAGCGAGGCTTGTACTCACATAGCAACACATTTGCTGTTCATGATGTTGGCTTTGAAGCCCAGCACAGCAAACACCACCAGGGTGGCCAGCACGGAGGTGAAGAAATTAATGAACGACACCAAAACGGCATCAAAGTGGCAGTTGTTGTCACGTTTGTTGTAGCTAGAAAAGGCGATGACGCCACCAAAACCGAGACCCAGTGCAAAGAAAACCTGCGTGGCTGCCTCTCGCCACACTTTGGCCTCCAACATGATCTCCAGCTGAAGGCAGAAAACACACGTTGGGTTACACAGTCTGCATAGATAACTCGCGTACTGTAGCAGGTGTGTGTGTATTAAGGGTACTGATGGAAAAAGAACATTAAATTTAGTGTGAAAGCCATGACAGCAGCAAGAAACGCCGTACAAGCATGGCCTCTGGGTTTATTGTGTCTGTTTTATGTCCACGTTTTCAGATCACACTGTTGAAGTAGGTCACTGCAGCATTTACTATAAAACAAGGCCATGGACAAGAATTAGGCCTTCCTCAGATACTCAGGTTCCTTAAATTAGTCACACACATCCATATATATATATATATATATATATATATAATAGGTCCAACCCTCAGCTTCACTTTGATGTCTGCAGGTAAACAAAGATGGCAGCTTAATTTGCCATTTGAAGTCGTAAGAGACGGAGCAGACTCCCAGGACAGACGTGCTCTGCTGTAACCCAGTCTTCGGCTGACTGGTTACATAAGGACTCAGAAATTTCTGTTTCCATGGTGACATGAGTCTGGGGCCTGAACTGCCATTGGCTGCTTGATGAACAAGAGCCAACCTATTATAATGTGACTTTCTTCTTCTGAAATCTGTAGCTGATGTGTTTCCAATGTTATCAATACTGGTGATAATTACTAACAAAGCAAGAGCAAATAATGATGGTAGTTTATTTTCTTCACTAAATTAATTATTTTCTTCATGTATATAACGTTATCCTTTTAGGGATGAATATGTAGTTTTCATTTAATATTCATAGGAATTGGCAAAACGGTGTTTAAACATTTAGAAAGGTTATATCTCCTCAATGCAGCTGGCACTAGTTGTAGCCATTTGCTGGATGCAGCCCCTCTTCTATCTACCTGCTGTACAATGAAAACTACTAGAGCCCATAAGATCTTTAATTGACAAATCTAATAAAGTTAAATCAAATTGCTCAGAGAAAAGCCATGATATAGTGCTGAAAATGCCATGTAAGCACTTCTTTCCTATAAAAACATAGAAAAAAAGTAGCATCTGGATTTTTTTCATCAACACCTGAACAGTTTACCTTGGGTGTGAACATATGCCGAATCCCATCGATGGACCCCTTGAGGAGCAAAGCCCGAGCCAGGAAGCAAATCAGCACAACATACGGGAACAAGGAGCTGAAGTACATCACCTGTGAGAAAACACAGCAGCTGTGCTCAAGTTGCATTTAAAATCACACCATATTATCTATTAAAAAGGTCCTTAAAAACTGCACAGCGGCTGTAAATGCATCAAATATTATGTTGCTATAAGAAGCATCAATGCTGCGGAGCAAGCATTGCCACTTTAATCCACTTTTAGGGGCTGTAGCGGTAAAACTGGACTGCATGGTCCTCATAAAGCAGGAGTTGCAAATAGCAAGACGGTCTCAAGATTAAAAATGTGTTTTTCATGAGTTTTTCCAACATTGTAGAGTTTGATGTTTATTTTATTCACTTTAATATTTCTGCAAACCCCACAAAACGTCACTCATCACACTGTTTTTGCTAAATGCTAATGCTAATATCACCGCGGACCCAGTAATTGTTCTGTTCTTGGATTCACTAAATGATTCGATATCAACAGAAGCAAATACTGATGATGCATATATTACAAATACAAAGTAATTGTGTCTGGTTGTTCTTGTCTCTTTGAGGCTGGGTGTCAAATTTATCCCGTTTTCACCAACTGCAACTCTGCTATTTATTATTGCTGTTGCTTTCTCAGTCCTTGCTGGCTCAGTATTCCCTCTCCAAAGTCCGTGCACACCTAGCTTTTTATATGCCTGCACATTTATCTGCTTTGCAAGAATATCCATGTGCATGTCCATGTGTGAGTGAGGCATTTATGCTAGTATAAACTGGCCCTCCCAGGAACTATCCAAGAGCTGATACGTACTTCAACACATCATTAAATAAATAACCCTGTTGGGTTGCAAAGACTCAGAGTAGGACTGAAGACCTGAGTCAGCCACCCGCTATTCTGCAACACATGTGATTACAGGACTGGATGCAGGGTGTGGATGCAGACACGGAGAGGTGGTTCGCTTTGAGTCATGAGAAGCAGTAAATGATTCAGAGACGCTGCGTCATTTGCTATGTGATCCATGTGTAGACTGTCATTTCTTACCAGTAAACCTTTAAAGAGGTTTCTGCTCATGCATTTATTTGAACTGTGATACACAGTAAATATCATATAAAGAAATTGATTCTTTCTTTAAGCTATAAACGTATAACTATCTGCCCTTTTTCTCAGAGGATATAGTCTCTTTCTTTACTGGAGCTGCAGTCAGGCTCTTCCTGAGAAAAGCCTCCCAGCATCATCCTTTTGTTGAACACAGCCGTAGCCTTGGTTGACACAAAGCCAAACAGCCTGCATTATCTCCTGTTTTATGACGTCAGTTTTATGTTCTTATCAAAAAGGAACATTTATAAGAAAAGATTACATGTTGTGCCCGAAAGCAGGCACTTCTTAAGGTCATGTTCAGGGAAATACACTGTTCTCCACTCAAACATGAAGCTTTCTCATAATAAACAAATATGTTCTTTGTATTTATTTATTATTTGCTGCATCTAAAATCTTAAAGCGTATTTAATGGCAGATAAAAGTGTTAAAGATGATTTTTAATCCCAACCCTTCCCAAATACATCTTTGCCTCACTTTTGGCAATCAAGCGAAGCCAAAAGAGCGCGTGTAACCATAGCAACCAAACGGTCTGATCCCTTTTCACGCCCACCCACACGCACAAATGGCAGAAAACGCCGATCTCGGCGGGGATATCCTTTGCATGAGGCTTTTGTGTGAACATGGGTGGTGAAAGCATTAATATTCTTTTGTGCAGCGTCTCGCTGATTAAACTTCAAAGTCCTCTCCTCCTTCCCGGCAAAGTTGATGCCCAGTTTTACTGCGGCCAACTGAAAAGGACCATCTAAACTCGACAGGCGGCTTCAGACGAAACCATCTGCCTCAAACTGTAAAACTAGCTGTCACCTCGGGTTGTTTCTGATTAAAAAGAACTTGAAATATATACTCAGATCTTTGTTTAGAGCATGAATTCTTCCTCCTGATAGCAGAGAAAGTTCATGTTTAGCCTTCAGCAAACCCTTTTATAGTATTACACTGGACATTTTACAAGATTTAAGCAGAAAGATGTTGAGCAAAAAAAAAAGTGCTTTAATAAAGTGCAAAATTAAAGCAACATAACAACGTAGCCATGGAAGGTATTTATTTATTGCTTTTTTTTGGCTGTTGTGATGGATGAGATAAACCCAGTTTGGCTCAGATTTCATTGCCTCTTATGCATGTTACTGCCTGCAATGCTCAGTATTAGCTTCAGAATTAATGTAGAAAGTTAACAAACATTTGAAGCCTGAGTTACATAGAGTGTGATCTCATGGTTGCATAATTTTAGCCTGTAGAAACAATAAGAAAAAAAAATCAAAACAAGTTAGCAGACAGGTGTAACATTTACAGGCATACAAAGTTGCCATTGCTAAAGTAGCATTAGCAAGCATCTGCTGACTGGTTAGCTTGTTGCTTCACTTGTGTATTCACCATCAAAATTGACTTTAAAATGGGTTTGTTAAAGCTTTGTTTGTGAATAAAGTTGCTACAGAAGTCGGTAACTTAAGAAACTGTCTAGATTAGTCAACAAAAACGGGTAAAAAAAATAAGCTATTAGCAAGAATCAGTTTGGTTTATCGCACCTTTTTCATTTTATTTTGTAGCTTTTTTTAATATCTTTTTTTCAAACAAAAAAAATGCAAAAGAAAAACAACTGACACTAGTGTAAATACAAAATATTACTTAATAGTTTTAAAAATGCTAACTTGTATAGCACTAATTTAACTTTTGTAAACACTGTTAGCTGTGTGTGACATTATTTCTGCTCATTCATCAGGATTTCAGACTGGTCTCCCTGGAGTTTCATAGCCGTCACATACATTTTTATATGAACAGCCATATAAAAAATCAATATTGAACATTGAGACGTAAAATGTGAAGTTAAATTTAGCCTCAATGTAGTTCTGTGTAACTAATGTGACTAAATATCTGCACCTGTGAGGAAAGACATGTACACGTATGCATTTTCAATCTAATATAAGGTTAAAACAAGATTCTGACTATTTCTACCCAAAATGCTCCTAATTTCTGCAACCTAAGCATCCTGAACTCATGCTGTGCTAAACATGCTAAAGCTAATGTTTTATCTAGCGCTACACGTTCTTTAGCAAAGCTTCCAATGCGACTCATTTTAGACGTAAATAAACCATTATTCAGAGCTGTTAACTGTTTATTACTAAGTTATAAAACACAAAAGGTGTTTATAAGAAAGAAAAACCTCCATCATAATGATCTACTCAGTCCAGAATAACTGTTGTTTCACCATTTCATCAAAATAATCTATTAATCTGATCAACTGACTATTTTTTAAACAAAAGGATCCTCACTTTTCTATCACTGACTCTTGAGTCTGTAACGACATCATGTAAAATCCAAACATCCTGAACATCAAAGCTTTTTCTAGGAAGATTTAAAAGTACAGCAGATTGTTCATTTAGGCTTGACTCTGACCCCGGAGGCTCAGAGCTAATGCCCGTCATATGATATGAGAAAGTATGTAATGATAATGATCACCTGTGAGAAGTGAGGAGCAGAGGGAGTCTGCAAGTAAACGACACATTTTAGGCAGTGTGCCTAATCCTTCCGGATGCAAGTCACGCTGCTGTCGGCTTTGCTGCATTAGCTAACAAAAAATCAGCCAGAAGCCCCTCATAAAATCACATGAGCTCTTAGATTTACATCTGAAACAGTGTCATTAGAAACATTTGTCAAATCCCATTACATTGGTCACTTTAAACCTTGGTAAAGTGAGCTAATTGAGCGTGAGAAGACTTTCTAACGACGCAAGAAAAGGGCATTGGTTTCTAGTAACTGCTTCCAAGATTCGGATTATTTAGGCTAAGCTGTCAGGATTGTAGGGCAGCTGTAGTAAAACGTTCTCCTCTGTTCACCAACTCTTAACGCTCTTAAAGAAAAAAAATAGAAAGAGGAAATTCTTGTTACCTTCCCAGAGGACTGGATTCCCTTGATCATGGCGAGGCAGACCATGGACCAGGCAGCCAGCAGGCACACGGTCATCTTCCAGTTGAGTCCTCCGCTCTCAGAAATGTTGTTGGAGATATCCAATGCCACGCGGTACCAGTAGTAGGTGGTAGCTGAGCTCTTCTCACACTCTGGCACCACATCTGGAGACAAAAAGAAAAAGATGGCCGTCAAGATGGATTGATTAAGGAGGAAGAGAAACTACGGATCAATTGGTCAGACCGGGTACTGGATCTCACATGTACTGGTCTTGTTCTTGACAAGTGGACATTCATGCCATGGTAGAGGCTGCTGGAAGGACTGGGAAAAGTAGAAGAGACTCCAGCTGATGATGACATTGTAATAGAGAGCCACGAAGAAGCACACCTACATAAAACAAGAGTTTATGGGATGTCAGTTTAATTCATACATATAATTTATTTATAATTTATAATAAATAAGATCTCGGTGGTTGTACTTTATCAATATGTATTATAATTATAATATTATCACGCTAAAAGCATGCGACTCACCACACAGCTGGCAAAGCCGATGCCCCCCAGGCGAGGGCTGATGTAGTTCCACACCCCAATGCTGCCCCTGCGGATCCGCTGACCCACCGCAAGCTCCAGGAAGAAGAGCGGGATGCCGATCAATATGAGCAGGATCAGATAGGGCACCAGGTACGCTCCTGTGAGGACAACATGGCAGAACCACCAGTCACATGTGAGGAACTGAAACCGTTTCATCAGACTGTTTCAGTTCTTCCAGCGGATTTACCAGCAGAAACTACAACTATACTGCAACCTAGTATTTCCTTTTCATGTTTTTTGGACTGAAAAAGTCATAAAAATTGACATGTTCACTTTACTAAAGACTCTGTAACTATTTTAATGTGCCCTCTGTGTGCGGTGAACTCAAACTGTTCTAGAAAGCAGAGATTATACTAAAGTCTCATATTACCTAAATTACAGTGCAGTTACTCAGGACACATCACAAAGAGGAAAAGGCCTCTGTGGAATTAAAGTTTCAGGGAGAATCGCAAACATAAGGACAGGCTGTAATAAGGTGATACAATAAAGTACAGGGGGAGACATCTGTGGAGAGAGTCTGAAGACTTGCAAGCAGTGAGGCTGCCAGGCACATGACTGGAAATAAACAAGACCTAAATGTCATCTTTTAAAGAAATAGCCAGTGGTAAGAAGTGTTTACTGGCACCAGATCCTAAAATAATGTGACTTCTCTTTCCTGTTACATGAAAAAAACAGAATAAATATACACTTCAGTGAGGAGTTTGAGTTTTTTTGCCCTCACGTGAAGGAAAACTTCCTGTGATGGTAAATGAGATGTAACCATTACATCATTCAAAGCTATCCAATAAAACTATCCAAAACAACAGTGAAGATTAGATCCACACCATCACAACAACTAATGTCTAATATTTGCTGTGACTCATTGATAAAAGCATCAAAACTTCCTTCCCGAGTCGTTTTATCCAAGTTTAAACTGATCTTATTGTTTAATGTGGCAGGAAATCAGGAAATCAAAGCGTGTGTGTTGCTGTTTTAACCATGGTTTCTAATATTAAAACATCTATTTCTGGTACAGTCAATATACAGCTCATTCTGGGAACCGCCTTTGATATCAGTCGGTATCAGAAGAACCCCTCTGGTTTCTATTGTCTTAAAAAAAAACATGCTTACACCAATCAACATTAAAGCCTGAGAAAATGTTTAATTCTTGTTTTGTAGGATCATTAGTTGGAGAAACCTGTGTATGACACATAAACACTTATATCAGAGCACAAACCAGGCGAGTTTGTCACAAATTTAGTGATAGGAATGAGCAAAAAGTAAGTGATGCACAGTGCTAACACACAGCTCACAGCTTAAAAGCTAGCATGATGTTGGGAAATTGTTTATATTAGGCTACTACGCAGCTCAATAAACCAAGATTTTTTCTTGTATGTCTGAATTGTTAAAGCTGTCACAGAGTTTGATTATTTATCATATTTTCAATTATCATAAAAGACCAGTTGCTATCATAGTTTAGCAAGCTAACATTTCATTAGCTAATTAGCATGACAACAAAGCATGCTAGATCAATATAACAAAAGCAAGAATGGAAGCTAGGAAAGTTTTAATAGATTAATGTTAGAAATTTAAATTAAAAATATAAATAAAAAAATATTTAAAAATATGGCTATTTCTTAAATAGCAGTTTGGTTTATTCTTCTTATCTTATTAGGGATCTGGTGACAGAAGTGGATGATTGAATAAATAGATATATAGATAGGTAGGTAGGTAGGTAGGTAGATAAGTAAGAAAGGAAGGAAAAATAAGAAGTAAGAAAATGACTGAGCCTATCAGTTATTACCTCACCTAGAGGACAAAAGTAAAACCTGCAAGAAGGTCTGAAAATAAATAAATGAGTAGCTGAGTGGTGGCTGATAAATATGCACATATATGAACACATGTACTGCTGTGAATGGATTAAAGATAACGCACAGGCTGAAGCTGTTTTGGCTAAAATATTCACTGACGTGACGTAATCTAACCTCTGAATTATGTCTGAACTTTCCACCTGTGTTTTAAAAGCACTGTCACGTTAAAATGTCCCCGCATCTGAGGCTGGTCCTAAACTCTCTC
>JBAMIG010000010.1:8962306-8976300 GCA_037177335.1 Kiunga ballochi | reverse complement strand
CACACACACACACACACACACACACACACACACACACACACACACACACACACACACACACACACACACACAGAGACCTGCTACAGCCTCAGATCTGCCATTTTAATCTAATTACAGAGGAACACAGCAGGGTGACCAGAGTCGTTTAAACACACCAGGACAAAGCCCCCCCACCCCACAACCACGTTCAGGGAATAAGCGGTAGATAATGGATGGATGAATGTTATGATTGATAATTATTGTAGCACCCTCATGATGTTTCATCTTTGTTTTTCTCCATAATAACCTAACGGTCACTAGCGGCTTGGTAAGCATTGTGTAATAAACATTTTAATGCAGTGGTTCTCAAATTAGGGGTGGGGGGTGTATGCAGCCACTGCAGGGCAGTTTTGAACAGGAGGTTAAATTTAATTATACTTATTTGTGATTAAAAAAAAGTTTGCTACTATTTATGTGGATCTTTTGTTAATATTTTTTTAAAATCAGCTGCTGATTAAAAAAATCCCATGTGTTCATCTTGCTTCTGAAGGTGTGCACGCAAAAAAATCCAATAATATTTCAAACAAATTTATCCTGCAATAAAACCTGCTAAAATTGTTTACTTAATAATTATGTTGTAATGCACAAGGAGCGTCTGTCCATGGCCTTCCACTAAAAACTCACTTCTTTTATTGTAGGTAAGGTTTAAATGGCGATCGCATTGTTATAATAAATTATTGTTCACTACTGTGTTTTAAAGTTAGACATTTCCAATGACGATATACCTGATTGGGTAAACCTGTCTGAGACGGTTTCATATAATCAGCTTTCAATAAGCAGTAGGTGGATTTATGTAATCTCCAGGTGGGAAGTGCAACATCTTACAGTATCACCTTCCTGGCGTACATACGGGGTGTTATAGCAGTCCAGACCACTGATAACAGTGTCATTACTGTTGCTAATACCCTTTATGTATGCAACATGACAGCAGCGTTGTCTGAGACCATCACACGGCACTTGTGCCAGATTTTGAAGGCTAGTGGGAGGCCTGTTAATAGTAAGGGCTCTGTTGTAGCTCACGCTGATGCTGGACATGATTTTTCCTCAAAGCAATTTGTGCACAAGCACACATTTAGTCAACACGGGGGGAAAAAATGCCTCTATTTTAAGCGCTCTGCAGGATCAACTTTCATCCTGTCAACACAGCCTGCAATATTAAACCGATGCTGAAAAAGGATCCCGTGTGCCGATTGTAAACACGGCGTTGATGAACAGAAAAGGTGCACGCTGATGTCACGAGAGTCAAACACGATGCACATTTCCGGGCACGTTTGTGTGGTCATAGGTCTAGATTGCAAACACACTGAGAGACCACACAGACTCAGAGTTCAATCACAAACTGTTGTTCATCATCTGGAATAACATCTGCAACACACAGATGTGACCAAGCACAGTTCTGTTTATTTCTTTAGTGTGTCATCCTTCCTGAGTCTGCCTTTTCCCACTGTTTTAGTCATATTAGCACAAAGTGAGGTGTGATATTTAGGAACTTCAGAGGCTTGCAGAGTTATTCTGCTGTTGCATTAGATGCATCAGAATCACCTGGCAAACATGTTCAGTGAGACTAAAGTGACTGACATACCCAAACCCACATTTCAGGCCAATAAATCTGATTAAGATGCATTAAAAAACTGTATTTCTGTTGCAGAAAAATGATCTTCTGATACATGGATGCTTCACAGAGTGGCACAAAGGGTTTTAACTGTAACCGCTTTCTTAGTATTACTGTAAACAAATCAGTTTCAGACTAAAGAGAACAGCAAGAAGACAGAATTATATCTCTTTTGGGTGCAAAATAAGATTGCGTGTCATTATTTGGACACATTAAGCTTTACAATGCAATCAAACCATTCTAGGCTTGCTTATATGTCAAATCCAATTAATGAGATATCACAGGCCACTCATCTCCACTTATAAAGAACACAAATGAAAATATCTTTTCATCCCTGAAGGGAAAAAAAACAGTGAGGATGGGAAATACAGACAGATTCTACAGATAAAGCTGAAACTATGAAACGACTTTGACTTAAAAGGCATAAAGATTTTAAGATCTGAGAAGCACAAACTCTACATGTACGTGCAGCATCCAGCAGAACTGGATACAGATCAATCGTGAGGAATTTAATGATGCAAAGGAATAAAAAGATCACTTTATTAAATGTCCATTCTCCACAACCCTGCACTGGAATATGCGGCTACACACAACGGCTGGATGGACATAGATTAATGGTTTAACCCCACAAACTAGCAATTTTTCTACATTACCCATCAGCTATTTATGAACATCCAGCCTCTTTATCGTTTCCTGTGGGAATCAGCTAAACCTGCTCGAGACCCCTGCTTAATGGAAACTCACCTCCTCCGTTCTTCTGACACAGGTAGGGGAACCTCCACACATTGCCCAGGCCTACAGAGAAGCCGACCTGGGCCAGGATGTACTGAAGCTTGCTGTTCCATGCCGGGCGCTCCTCTTCTTCGCCGTCGGAGCCCCCTTCCTCCACGTCGCACTCCTTCCCTTCCCCATCGTGGTTGTTGACGATCAGCGAGCTCTTTTTGAAGGAATCGTCGCAGGCGTCCTCGTTGGAAAGCAGGTCTCTGACAGACTCTGTGACATCATCGTCAAGCTCTCTCTTGACGGCCTTGCTGTTTTTGGGCATTTGATAAAGCAAAGGGGGGCGAGGGGAGGAACGTCTATGTTTCGGCTGGTGGGGCTGGAAGAGCAGGGCCTACGTCTGCAAAATGTCACTTTTTTTTTTGGTTTGGGTTTCAGGGCCCGTTTAGGGTTTACAGACAGTTTGTAAAGGCTGAGTAACTGCAAAGGGATTTATTTCTTCATCATCACCAAATGTCTGTGGAGCAGAAAAAGGTAACAGTGTATAAATAAAAACACAAAGTTTCCTTTGAATTTGGTCTAGTTTGATCTTATTTCCTTCTTGAATTCACAGAGTGTGTCTCAAACACAGACTTTGATCAATGAACCCAAGAAGACACAAATTATCCTTTTCTGAACACAAAATCAGGTCAATGCAGGTAAAAAAAGAAGCAGAAATGTGAACTAAATCGATCTAAATATCCTGTTTGTTTCTCTTATAAGAAACATACCTTATATTTTCTCCTTTTTTGTTCTCAAGGCCATGCAGATTTCTTCATGTACCACTAATATCACGTTATTTACAGGATGCCTGGTTGTGCCCTCACATGAAAGTCACATGGCTGGCAGAAGCATCAGTAAATAGGCTACAATCTCTTTTTTTTTCATCCCTCCTCTTTTTTGTTAGTCGTTATTCTCAGAAAATAAAGGCCTGCGCGCGTGAGCCGGTGTCTGGGACAGCTACAGGTCGACTATCACGTTTCCAAGCCTCCTGAATAATGGAGGACATCATTTGCATGTAGGAACCCCAACATTTTCACCCGCTTCCCCCTAATATCCCCAATAAATAACGATATTTATTATTTATATCTGTGCTAAGCTAGTTCAATACCCTAAGATGGAAAGCCAGGGTGTGGGCACGCGCGCTACCCTGATGCGGGTAAGGTGCGCAGCATCCCTGTCTTGAAAATTCCAACCATGACTTGAACGCAACGCGGCGGCTACGCTCCTTTAAAAAAAAAACACGTATTTGACTATAAACGTGTCTATAATCTTCCAAATGCTAACACAAAATGCATCACGAGTTTTTTCATTTACCAACCAGAGGATTAACTGATTATTGGAGTTCCTTTAACGCATCAAGATTAGCCTCGTTTGTACGAGATGGAGGCCGGGATTTCAAGATCCAGTGAAAGCAACACGAGAGCTAAAAGGAAGAAAAAAAAGATGCTGGCGGAAAAAATACAATAAAAAAAAATCTAATTTATAATACATATATTAAAAAATGTGACTTAAAATTAATCGGCACAGGCGAATGCATCCCTTTGTATGTGTGTGTAGCACGCGCCTTAATAATGAATCATGTCAACCGCTGTTTTAGCACGACAGAAGCGAGGTGATAATAAAATACATCTATTAACATTTATTAATTCAAATCTCAGCAGTGCCATGTGGCTCGTGGTTCCTCTCGGGCACAATTTGTTCCACGAGGAAAACGCATAAATTAGCGTCTTCCCTCCCGCGCAGTCTTCATGACATCCTTGTGAGGTGTTTCATCATTCACTGGGCAGCTCCATCCTGCGCACTGATGCCTCAAAATACATTAAAAGCAACACGCCTTTGTAATAAAACCCCAAACAAACCCAATCCCAACTGGAAAGCCAAGCTAAGACCTTACCTGTGCACAACAGCAGTGTTCTTTGTCTCAAATTATGTGTCTCAAGGAATGAAATTGTGAGAGCACATGCACGGGGAAGACATCATCACTTGTTTCTTGCAGACCGCTTTCTGTGCCGCTTCAGACTTGAGCGCTTCATTTGTGTCGCTCGCTGCCAGGACGGTACCAAAATAAAATGCTTTACCGCCTCCTAAGTCGTTATCCTACTTTGTCAGGAGTTCTTAATCTAATTACTTTTAATTTAATAGGCTTTATTATGTAGTTATACTTCAATTATGCTGTATATGTGTTTATATTCACTCATGTTTGGCTAAAATGACCATATTTTCTCCCCCCGCAGCCACGGTGTTTGGTACACCCCACTACTACTAATCTAACCAGCAAACGGCTCATGAATGACATGCAATGTGCCCGTGTTTATAAACGCTAGATCTCCATGACACGCAGCCTACTGAGTTACACATCTGAAAGATGTCTGTAAGGGGATTTTTTTAAAAGAAGTTTTAAAAATATAATTCAAGACAAGATTTTAAGATTTTTGCCATTTATTGCTATGTCTGCATTTACATTACACCTAAATTTCCCCCAAACCTAAATATCACAGTAAAAATCTGTAATGGGAAAACACCTATGTTTCAGAAAAAATAAAATAAAGTCTTCTCAATTATAATCAGTGTTCAGTGGAAACACCTGCAAATCGTAATAGTTGTTAGTTATATTGCTTTTATTTTGTGAAAAAATGTAAAGGAAGCACAGCTTGTTAGGTCAAAACTATTGTAGTGTCATATTCTGCTGTCTGGATTCCATCAGGGTGTAAAAGACTACTATTATACAGGGAAAAACTGGGTTTTAGTTTAATTTTTGCCATAAATTGATGTAAAATGTGTCAGAAACTGTATGTTTGGCTTTATCGGGCAATACAAATACAGATACCGATCTATTGATAGACATTTGACAATTATTTAAAGGTTTTGCCTTTAATTATTGAACATGATCATAAACACTACAACATTTTTAAATTAACTGAAACGTTATATGAAAATGATGAAAATTAGTTAAACAAAAGCAAAACTTATTATTGGCTGGTTCTCATTTACATTCTTTAGGTTTTTTATCACTAAATCATCATCACCAAATTGGTATTTCTTGTACTTTTAGGGATACTGGGATGCTACTTGGGCATCCCAGTTGTTAATTAGGCTATTGGTCATGATATGTGGAAGCAACCTGAGTTTAAAGGGTCATATCACATTTTATCCAACATTAATGTCGTTAAAGTGAGACAGACATCACAAATCTGCACCAGAGGACGCAAATTAGGATAAGTTACTTTCCCCAGTGTTTAGTGATTTGACACTATATCGATTTTTTTCTTTTTAATATCTGTTAGAATCAGCTGCTACAGTGGTGTTGTGGTTGTTTCTTGAGTATCTTTACTTCTGCAGTCTGTACCATGAGTGCAGTTTCCTGTCTTGATGTGGCCCCTATTTAAACATCTGCCTTATAGAGATTCTTGCATGGGCTTGATGACTAATTACTAATGGTGTTTTAACAGAAAAGAGAATGAGGCTCCTGGTAATGGTCCTTGCTCCTTTGATGTGTAAAATGCTGCTAAATATTTAAATACTGTAACTCTCTCTGCTATTTGCCCAAATGACTTGAAGATCAACCAGTTGCTCATCAGGTTAATGTTTTTACCTACTAGTAGTGATTTTTGATCTTAGAAGGTAGCTTTAATCTTTTGATTTATTTAATCATAAAGCTCCTGCTGTGACGCTGAGTTCAGAGATATCAAATCACAATGAACCATGCAGCACACACCATTAAAAATAACTGTTTATGTTCCTTTTTTTTTTAGCCCAGCAGTTAGTTTGGGGTGTAGTTCTGTGTTTCCTGTGTTGTGATCTTTATGTTTAGCAGGGGTTTACTTCTTCTCTGCAGGAAATGTGACAAAGGTTTCCATTTAAAACTGATTAATGTGACATTTTCTCTACATGGGTTTTCACAATTCAGGATAGAAACAATAATTTCTGAATAAAAATGTTTCTGTTTGCCTTCTTTTTGAGTCATAATGTCTAAGTACTTGTTAGCTATTTATTTATGCGCAATATCTTGGAGAAGTATGTTCTAACTTGTCATGTGAAGGAGAAATCCTTTAACCTCAAATAAATCAACCTTAAGACATTTTCTAAATGGGTTTAAATAGTTACTGTTAGTTTATTACAAGGGCTTACAAACAGCTTATTATTCTATTTCTATTATGTTTTTTCTGCTTCATCACCGAGATCAATTTAATGTGTTTATGTGCATTGGAAACTAAAACCTGACACCTCCCACATCTTTGTCTGTAGCCCGGTATGATACATACCCACTATGTTTCAGGTGTTTCATCCGCAGACAGCGTCAGAAAGAGCCATGTGATGTGATGTGTCCTCACGCAACACATATTACCTCCAGTTTTAGTAGCTGGTTCAATAATAATAATAAAAAAAAGTTAGATGTTGTCAGATTTGTGAATTTTTATCACACATATAATTTATGACAGTGAAGGAAGCATCAACTTTATAACTGACTGGCATGTGGGACAGGTCTTACAGTAAGAAACAGAAGGAATAAATCTTTCATTTAACATTATCCTGTTTAAATTATGGTGTATGTGTGTGTGTGTGTGTATTTTGCAATCTTCTTATATTTTGTGTTTTTTAAGCCTTAAATATGTAAAATGATCTTTATGGGATATTCTTATCAAGCTCTTAAAGTTCTGTTTTCATATTGTTCCTCATTAATGAATAGGCTGTTGAAATGATTTCAAAGAAGCCAATTTGGATTTTGAAGTCTACATCCGACACTTTTATTTAGTGTTTAGGACATGCACACCTTTTGTAAACTTTATCTGTGTATAGAAGTCACAAAAACTACCTTCAACTATAACTTATTCACAATTAAACAAGTACATTTAGACATAATGTATGTTTACTTTTGGTTTCATTCAACCTTGTTTTGTTGGGCAGACATCTTAGTAAACTCGGGGTATAGATGGGTCTGCTCCCACTTTCCTAGTTTGATGTCTGACTTCAGTGGGAGGCATGTTGCATTTCCAACTGGGAACTCAAAAAATCCACCCTCTGAACACAAATGGAACGAAGCAACATGCACCACTGTAAAGTTGTCTGCAACCACCCAATAGACCTAATAGATGATCACAGCCTTTTTTCAAAAGCTCACACCCTCTCTAAAGCTGCTTTCCTCTTCTTCTGCTTCTTTTTGTGTCTTTTCTTCTTCATTGGTTTGTTCCTTTGTCCGCATGTCCTGCTCAACACTAACTCTGCAGTTTCCAGGAGTACTGCTTTATTGTTGTGGTCATTTTAAGACCCACATGACGCTGAACTTGTATCAAATTATGCACATAATCAACGCGCATACAGATAAAAGTATACGTCTGTTTGCTAACCGTCTTCTGCGTTCAGCAAAAATGGGCCTATATTGCTTTACTATTAGCATTGTTGTGCAAATGAGGAACTGGCTGAGCTTTTTCTCAGCCACTATAGCAACATGTCATCCTCATAACATTTAAGGGCTGTCCAATTATAGCTCTTGATGGGCACCGTCCTGCAGGTTTTAGATATTTCCGTGGTTCAAGACACTTAAGTATAAAATCCATTTAACACACATTTATGACATGATAATAACAGGGTTCAGTGTTGGTAGATGATTACTCTTCTTCCTGAAGCAATCCTTCAAAACTGTTTAAACAATGTATACAAAATAAATGCAATGATTTCCAAACTCATCAACCCATATTTTACTCCTAATTGAACCTAAACGTATCAGATGTTGAAACTGAGACATTTTACAATTTGGTAAAGGATCTTGTACTTGTATAGCGCTTTTCTACACATCAGTGTACTCAAAGCGTTTTAACACTATTCAACACATTCACCCCATTCACTCACACAAACGCTCACACATTCACACACCGGTGACGCAGCACCGGAAGCAACTGGGGGTTCAGTGTCTTGCTCAAGGACACTTCGACATGTGGACGCCAGAACCGGGACTTGAACCACTAACTTGCTGGTTAGGAAATGAGCCGCTCTACATGCACCACAGCCACAATTTTATTTTGTTTTTTCACAAAGATTATAACTGAATATTTTATTATAGCTGAGTCATCCGCTCTTTTTCTCTGAGCATCTTCAGCTTCATCACTAACTCAACTGAGACAACATGCTTCTTCAACATCAGTTGTTCACTTGTTGCTTTTTTATTCTTTGTGCCAGATCTTTGATAGAAGCAAATGTTGTTTATATTTATATATTTTTTTTTCAAATAATTTCTTTGTATGTTTTGTTTTGAAAGTCTAAGCCCATTTGCACACATGCTGTACATCAGGATTTGGTGCATGGTGTTCTCATGCTGTTTTGATTTAGTGACACAGATGGTGGTTTGCCTTGTTGCTGCTGTTGAATTCTTTATGACCTGACGTTGGCTGCTGTAACACAATGCCACCTGGCATCACGATGCCATCACGAGTTTACCCCTTCCACACAGCCAACGAAAAGGTGAAGTCATATTTGTTTTCACCAAAGCACAAAGATTTTTCCTTTCAAAATGTACAGTTTAGGTTCAATATGATCATCTGGTTGCCAAACAAATTTACATTACTGAAAGGATCCTTTTTGGATGAGGGGCTATTCATGAATATTAAGCATTTTTCTCTATTATTTTAATTAATTTAAAATAGGTTTTTGTTTAAATTATTTGGGAGCTGGGTGCTATGCCTGCTTGAACTGCAGGAACTGTCCTTGTCTGGGCAGTTGTCAGGTTTCCATGTGTGAACGCAGGCAGCCATTACTCGAGTTGTGGACTTGCTCTTATATAGCACTTTTCCAGTCATGTTGCCCACTCAAAGTGCTTTACACTGCACAGGACATTCACTCATTCACAACCCAACAGACACATCGGGGAGCAACTTGAGGTTTTATGTCTTTTTGTACACTTTGGCATGTAGTTGGAGAAGCCTGAAACTGATCTCACAACCTTTAGATTGAGAGGCTACTGCTCTTCTATCTGAGCTACAGCCACCAAAATTACAAAAATTAATGTGTATCCTTTTAATTTTATTAGGTTGTTTGTTTTTATTGTATATTTAGTCACTGTTTTGACATGAAAAGCACTTAGTTCTGCTCTTTACTATGAAAAGTGCTATATAATTACATTTGATCTGAAAACTAACCACACCAACTGCAACCGAAGCTGAAACCAAACAGCCCGGTGCTCCAGATGTTAAGAAGCCCCAAACATCCTAAAACTTTGAATAAAACTCTTAACAGACAATCATCAGGAGCACCTGTGGGAAAAATATAGCAGGAAACCATGACAATGACAATAAAGTGTGTGGGTGTGTGTATGTATATGTGTACAAAACATTAGGGGTGTGTTGCATTAATAGGCTATTAAAAAATAAACCCACATCCAAAGATTGGCGGCAGACCAAGAGGGTCTGAAGTACCAGGCAACCATGACACACTGACACCCAATGAGGATGATTGATAAATAAATAGATAGACTTATTACATCATTGTTGCTGGCTTTCTTTTTTAATTTTGTTTTTTTGCACAAGAGTTCGGTTTTCAGAACTCTCCTGCTGTAAAAATCAATGTGACACTTTAATCCGATTTGATTAAACAAAATAAAAACATTCAGTGCTGATGCAGAGTTGCATGCTGTATTAGCCGCGAACCAGATTTGTGTATTTAATTTCTGACTGCAAGGCCACAGGTGCTGATAGCTGGATTTTGGACGGGCAAAAGAAGAATGGAAACAATTGGTGTTGATAAATGCGATCTGCTCCCACTGTGTTGTGTCTTTTCCCAAGTATCTTCTAGTGTCTAACACCGTGCTGCCATATTTAGGACACACATTTAAAAGGAAACGCATGTGGCCAAACAGCATTGGATGCATTATGTCAATAATTATTACTTGATGTCTGCACAGATATAAATGATGCATTTTGGGGTTAGTATGGCTATTTACTTATTGGTGGATTTTATGTAGTACAGTAGTAAAAACCAGATAACTTGTTTTGCTCATTACTGCCATCTGCAGACAGTGTGATATTGTGACAGCGATGGCAGGACTTTTGTTTTACCTTAAACAAAAGATTAAAGGAAACTTGAAAACTGCTGCTCGGTGCTTGTTAGAAGTTAAGAATCTACATGGAACATGTAAGTTTGACCTTTTTGGACCACTTTCACGTTATACTTTTTGGACTCATTTCACTGAGAATTATTCTACATTTAATGTCTGATCATTTCTACATTTACATAACAGGTAAGATAGTAGTAGGTAGGTAGGTAGTTGTGTGCCTAAATGGTCTACTTAATACTTAAATAATCATTTAAAAACAGTTCAGTCTGTCGCTTGGTATGCTAACAATGAAGCTGGGAAAGAATACACAAGACACAAGACAGATTTAAACATACAATGGCATTATGGGCTTCTTTCCCTTCCTTCCTCTTTCAGGACTAGAAGAACCTTACAGTTTTGTGTTTTTATTGGACTGTATAGAGAGTTACACTGAGTTAGACAGGCGCTCTTAATGGTTTCATTAATCTATCTTACATCAGGGTGTTACACTGAAGGGTCAAACAGTAATGTAAAAAGTCACAATTACTTTTCACAGGTACTGTTGACATAATAACCCCCTTAACTTAGATTTAAATGGAAATACTTTCCATGTTCACACACACACACACACACACACATATATATATAAATAAAAACGTTGCAGGATCATCTTAATGATGTTGCATAAAGTTCTAACTTTTTAAATCTAAATTGAAATAAAACGGAACTTTTGGGGGACAAAGTAACCCTTGCATATTAAGGACAGTGTGATTTGTCCTCTCTAGTGCCATCATCCTGACAAACACATCAGCACCGTCATTGAAAGACAACTTCTTGCCAAAATTAAATCCTATCTTCCTCGGGTTGAATTTGAAAGGGCCCTCCAAGCATTTGTAACCTCACATTTGGATTATAGTAAAGCTTTGTGTGATATCTGCCGACTGACTGAAACAAAAAGCACGACACCCCTTACACTGGCTCCATGCCTATGTTTTGATGAAGTTTTGTTAATTCTTTTTGAAGTGTTTGCACTCTATGAGCTCTTCCTGTTTGAGCGAGTTGTTGCTGCTGTCGAGTTGTTCACCTAAAGCACTGAGGTCAGCTGTGCAACTATAAGCCAGGGATAAAAACAGTTTTTAGGACAGTTTAGGAGGACTGAAAACACGCCTCTTTTTCCAGGACTTTTAATGCCACCTTTGTTTTTAACATGCACATTTCATTTATATTTATTTTGATCTGTGATGTGAATATGCTATATAAAAAGAATTTGAATTGACTTAATAAATATTAATAACATTTTTTTTAAAAAAAGGGAGAACCTTATATTGATCAGAGGTTAATATATGTTAAAAAGATGTTCTATTTATTAAGTTTACTGAGAGAAATAGCTCTTTTCAGTGTGCTTCTGTTAACTGAGGGCCTTTCTAACTCAACACAGTGAGTTTCTGTTTAGCGTGGCTCCACAAAAAATGACTGACTACAGCTTAGTACATTCTCAGTGCACAATTCAGTCCTCTTGAGGGATAAACAAAAGCGCCTACATTTCATTTTGCCCCTGGTAGTCAGTGTTACCATTGATAGCTCTGTGGAGAAGCACTGTTTATAGCACGCGATTGTAAACGTATGCAGGGAGCCTGTGTGCAAATGCTACAATGCTTACCGTTTAAAAGTCCACAAAAAAATAACAAGTTGCCAAATAATGAACCTGAACTATTGCTTAGCTGCAATTCCCAGGTTCCCTCTCTCAGGTTGTTGGGAGACCTTCTGATTCCAGTAATCCCACAGTCATTTAAAGCAGATTTAAATGTTCTAAGGTCACGCTGGCAGCTTAAAGTTAACTTTGAACGGCAGTCCAAACATCTACTTCACTGCTGTTGTCAACCCATTGTAAGAGGGGGGATCTTAGTTGCAAGGACAGTGAGGATGAACTGAATGAACTGCAGTCTGATCCAGAGTGGGGAGAGTGAAGCACAGGAGAAACACCAGGGATGAAATACATAACGCATAATTAATTTTGGGTAATAATGCCCGAAGAAAGAACATAAAGCTACACACAAAGACTTTCTGCTGATTTTTCACGACTCAACTCACATAGTCATGATATGTGTAAACAACCATCAATTTATGCACAGGCTCCTTTGTGCTCAATTTGCCTCAATGCATTGAAAAGACTCATCATTACTTTAGGGTTTAAAATGTCAGCTTATGATTGCTTATAATAACAGGAAACAGATTAAACTGACTCTGAAAAGACACTAATTTATGGACTTAGGTATACAGTTCCATCTCTTTTTGTCATTCATTGATCAATACATACCTTGCAAATTGTAAATTTAAAATACGCAGGAAGGAAAAGTTAAAGGGTAGCTGCCGTGGTGGTAATTCCCTCTTTTATCAAAGCCCCCAGAGAGAAACGATGGGATTGATATGCAGCGGCTGCCAAGATAATGGCTACAGACGAGTAACAGAAAACCCTTGACAGTGTAAACATACAGCTGGCTATCCAAACTTCTGCTGCTTTTTGGCCAGAGCTCCCATTGATCCAGATGATCTGCTGTGTAAATCTGCAGCTTGGCTCTGTCTGGTCGCTGTCTGGGTTCCCTGCACTTGGACAAAAGCAATGCACACCTTGCCCACTGACAAAGGGCCTGGCCCTAATTGGAGTAGACAAGGCTTGCTGATGGAGCCTTTTTGAGCAATTGAACTTGGTCAATGAATCTTAGAGAGCCTAATGAAACACAAGAGAAAGGCAGTTTGACTCCCATCGACAGAAGCAGAACCAAGCTGTCCTGTATCTGCTCATCAGCCTCGGGACTGAAGTTGTGCTCTGACCCATAATGCTTCTTTTTTTTTTACAAAACTATGTCAATACATACCTGTGAAAACTCTATGTTTACATTATGCCACTTAAAGTGTCATAGACATGGTGCTTTTCAGTGTTATAATGGAATTCACTTTATGCCTTTAAAGCAAAAATAAGCCGGACTTTGTGCCATTCTTTTGCTTTGCTTTATCACAATCAAAGAGAACGAGCTTTGTGTGTCCACAGATCAAAATATTTGGTATACAGGACAAGGCGGTTCTTCTTTGAAACTCAGAGGAAGGAGACTGGGAAGAATGTGTATCTGGAAACCTGTGTGGGCTTCTGGAATCTGCTCAAAGAGACCAACACAACACCAACACAGAGCTCTCGCCACAGGAGTGAGGAACAGGTCTTTGTAATCAGAAATACCATGAAAAAAACCAGCATTGTTTACATCCTACTCTCCTTTTTGTTGTTGTTTTTTTGGCTCCCTGATCTTGTGATTCGGCTCCAGGGGTCTCAGAGTCTTTGACTTGTTCGAGTGAACTGTTCAAAATGCCCACACGGGTGAGTGGCAACGCCATTTAATCTTGGAAAGTCATATGACTTTCATAACTTAATAAATAAAAACACGGCGTTACTGTCAGGAGAAAGTGTAAATACACAACATCAACATCTAACATAGATAGATAGATAGATAGATAGATAGATAGATAGATAGATAGATAGATAGATAGATAGATAGATAGATAGAT
>JBAMIG010000010.1:8944957-8961334 GCA_037177335.1 Kiunga ballochi | reverse complement strand
GATAGATAGATAGATAGATAGATAGATAGATAGATAGATAGATAGATAGGAACCCTGGTCCATTAGAGCCAGAATGCTGCAGGTTTTCCATGTATCCGTCACACCTGGTTTAAATCAAATGAATTCAACGGCTTATCAAAATCTTCCCACTGATTCATTCATTTGAGAGTGGTGTGTTGGAACAGGGAGATATAGAAAACTTTCAGGGTGAGGGCCAAGGTTCCTCACCTCTGCTCTATATGTAGCTCTATATCAAATCATATATTATATGTTATATATATCTTTTTTTTTTTATTAATAACACAAGAATTCTTCATTAAGATAAATGCCAAGAGACATAAATTCACTTCTTTTTGTCAGTTAGTCACATATCCAGGCTGCTGAAGATCCATCAAAATAAGGAGAAATAAAATTCAGGTTTCAAAAGAAAAATGAAAGTATTTTATCTGTATATGAAACAGAATGGTCACTAAAACAGATAGGTAAATAAGACAGGTGTCTAAAACATAAAAAAAAAAGAAATTTCAGAAAAATCCCCCCCCCCCCCCCACACACACACACACTAAACACACACCAATACATGTACACACACACTTATGTACACTGATGCGTGTCTTTTTTTTTTTTTTTAAATGCAGTCTCTGGTGTGTAACTAGATTTTTCTATAATCACACAATGCTGTTTGTTTTTATATATTATTATATAAAACACTACTTTCCTTAAAGTACCAGCCTACAATATGTGTTTTATAACGTTGGGGTGTTATAACGTTGAATAACGTAATTTTACAGAGCAAATAAAGATTTATTTAAACTTTTTAACTGTTTCAATTGAACAAATAAAAAGTGGCAACGGTCAAGACAACTGTGTGAATGCAATCGCACGGTTTGTCCCTCGCCGGACCACGTAAACTGTCTACGGTGTTTCCATGGAAACACTGTTCCATCAAACCCACAAGAACGTGTTCAATTCGTCTTATAACGTAGCTCAAATGACTTTATTCTCTAAACTTGCAACACCAGTCTCAATCTGGGGAGCAGGCTATAATTCAGACGATGTGCCGGTTTAGCTTTTTAGCGTTAAAATGTCTTTTAGCAAAAACATTCTGAAAGTAAATTGTCGTTATTAAGTGCTGAGTCCATGCTGTTTTAAGCTATGACAGACTACAACAAAGCGTGTGGGTCAGTAAATGATATAACATTTTTAATAATGTCAGAAACTGATGAAAGTAAAGAAGAGCTGAAAAGTTTTTCAGACCGAGAAGAGTTGGTAAGTCTCCCACTTCTGAGGCCCAGACAAGTTTATCTCAATTAAAGTTTCTGCATGTTTCATTTAGCTGTTTATATTGGTGGAGAGATAAGAAATCATTTTCATTTTACTAGAGCCGTATAAAAAACTCACAAAAACAAACAAGCAAAGAAAAAAGGTAATAAGAAGCCTTATATAAGTGCCAGGGGAAAAGGGGATTATAAGGAACACCTGATCCGCGTGACTTTATAGCCTCGTGCATCACACTGACTATACAAGATGTTAATCGTGAGCTGCTCATTTGATCTCCATAAACATAATTTTTAATGCTTTTACCTGAACAGTTATGAATGCTTATATTAAATCAACTCTGACACCAGGACTCCGATGATCTTCCACCATCTCTACTCAGCTTCATTGAAACCTCAAAAAGCCGAGCAGCAGTCTGTGAGAAAATGATCCGCGAGGACTTTCAGGGTATGTTGACTTATGAAGCAGTCATTTAAAACTTCACATATTTATCCACTAATTAAGCTTTACTAGCAACTTAATACTGAATAGAAAAAACAAATAGTCTTCTGTTAAATGCTATTATTATGATTTCCACCTAACGTGTTGTTTTCTCTTTGCATGGTATATTAGATTTCCCTGCATTATATGAAGCTGACTGTTTGATGAAATTTCCAGCTGAATTGAATAAAGACACAATGACACTGAATGAACAGGTATGCATTATGCAGCAGATGCCCAAAAATGCTAAAATACAGGATTTAAGTGTTTCTTTTCTTCCATTGCAGACTACATCTGAGAGAGAAAAGGAAACAAATGGTGGGTTAAAAGGCAAATAAAAGGAAAACATGTTGTACAATGGCGTGTAAGCTGCATGGGATAGATTGCCCTCTTTGTCAATATTTAAGATATTGGCAACTCAGAAATAAAGTCCTGAACAATATTTGCTCTCAGCAGGATTTCATTAGGATGTAACCAATTTATTTTCTTCTACTGGTATCTGTGGAGTCTCTCATAATGCAGTTAAACATTTATCCGCTAGAGGTCACTGTTCCATTGAAGAGAGAAGGGTTGATGCTGCAGAGGCTTTACATGGTCATCTAATTTCAAAACAAGTTCAGTCTTAGTATTACTATGTAAATGATGAAGCTAAGGGGAAAGGATGACAGTCCACAGCCACATTTAGACCTACAATGGCAACATTTTTCTTTTGTCATTCTTAATGACTAACGCAGCATTACAATCATGTATCTTTCTTAGGTGGATATTTGGAGAATGAAATGGATTTAGTATTAGAGATGAGTGAGAGACGTCACTGCGAGGAAGAGCAGAGGCAACAAAGAGAGGCTGACTTTCAGGAGAAGCTGAGGCAGATCATAGAGGCAGAAAAGGTAAGTTGCTCAATATGGTGCTCCATCCTCGTGATACTGAATATAACAGATGCAGCTCAGGCTCAGCTTACGCTGACATTTACATAAAACACTGTTTGTAATTAATAGTCTGTTGAAATTCTCCGAGCTGTAATTCTTTACTTGCATTTATCGTTTTATAAAATCGCGGTCTGTATCCAGCTCCAGCAGATGGAACTGGAACAGAAGGAGAAGAGAGCTCAAGAAAGACTTGAACAGGAATTGCTACTTCAACAGGTATGGCTTATACTATACTGTCCTGTGGTTAACCCCTCACAGAATCTCTGAGTGTCGGTGGTGTGAATCCGTTTGTATAGTAAGATATTTATGACAATCTTTTCTGTTTCTGCTGTTTGGGGTAAATTACTCTGATAACTTCTATGTCTTTACCAATCAGGAGATCATAAGTAGCTTAAGGAAACGAGTGGAACACGACAGACGGATGATTGAAGAAGAACAGAGAAGGAAAAAACAGGAGGAGGAAGATGTAAAAGCAAAGCAGGAAAAAGAAGAGAAGAAGAGGGCAGAAGAGGACAAAAGGAAAAGACAATTGGAGAAGATGAGAGTGGAGGAAGAGGAAAATTTTACAATAATGGAAGTGAAACTTGATGAGAATGTAAGAAAAAATGAAGAACATAAGAAAAAAGAGGAAGAGGAGACAAGAAGGCGAGTGGAAAATGACAGGGAAGAAGAAGCAAGGAAGAAGGAAGAAGAGAAAATGATACAAGAGTTACAGTTTAGAGGAGAGGAGACGAGAAGAAAGATAGACAAGGAAGACAGGAATAGAGACAGGGGAGATATGTTGAGAAGGGAAGAGGAGGAAGCAATGGAGGAAGAGGAGAGGAACTTCCTTGTAGAGGAGACGTTAACAGATGTAAAAAAGAGAAAAACTGCACAAGAAATAAAGCCTAAGGATGAACTGAGAAAGATGGAAGAGGATGGGGAGGAAATGAAGGATGAGGGTTATGGGAGAGGAGAGAGAGAGCTGAAGAAATATAAGCAAGTTGAAATGAGGAGGACGAATGAAGAGACAAGTGAGGAGGAGAAGAAAAAAGGTGAACAAGAAGGAAAGGCGCAGGGAGAGAAGAAGATATTGGGTAGAGATTTTACAAAAGAGGAAGATGAAGGAAGAAAGACAGAAGATGAGTTAATGAGGAGTAAGGAAAGGAAATTGTGTGAGGAGAGGAGAGAAAGGAAGAGTGGAAAAAAGGAGGACAAAAATATTAATGTCCTGAGAAAAGAAGAGGAAAAGAAAACAGTCAAAAATGGTGAAAGGCAGCAAATAGAAACGAGGAAACTGGAAGAAGAAGAAATAAAACAAAACGCAGAGATACAGGATAGGAGGATATATGAAGGAGAAAATAGAAAAATGAAACAAGACAGAAAAGTAAAGGAGAGTCAGGATGAACCTAAACAGCGCCAAGAGAAGGATGAAGAGACTGCAACAAAACATGACAGGACACAGAATGTGGAGGAGACAAATGTCAAAGAAAGAAAAATGAAACAGCAGGAAAGAGAGTGGAAAAAACTGCTTTTCTGTAACGATGAGCTGCAAGAGAACAAAAACAGCAATACAAATAACTCTGCATGCTGGACCTCCTCAAGCCCGGCTGAGTCTGCACATCTTTCAGATACAAACATCTGTCAGGACTCTGTGAAGCCCTGCAGCCCTTCCTGCTCTCCACCAGTCTGCCTTCCAGATCACACAGAGCAGAAAAGGCTGTCCTGGATCAAAGATTGTGTCCCATGGTCCAAACTGTTCCTCAAGAACAAGAGGAAGCAGAAGAGCTGTGCCCGGAGTGAGAGAGGGCCGAGGATAGTGGCCGAGTCCTGCAGACCGCCTCCCCTCTGCCCCCACACTTTGCTGCAGTCCTCCAGCTGTAAATCGCTGCAGGAGGTAAGAAGTGCAGCATAGATTTGACCCAGATGTTACTTTTCCCAAATTACCAACATTTCTCTTTTGATTTTAGCTCCATCTACAAGTTCTGTGCTTATTTCACTTTGCTTGTTCATTTGTTTTTAATGCTAATAGATGTGCTAGCAGACATTGTTAGCCAAACAAACTTAACAAAAATATAATTATTATGTAAGAACAAATCCAAAATAAATGATGTATATTTATTTCCTGAGACCTTAAACAACCTCATGTCTCTCAGATAACCACAGTGACACTGGAAGACCTGCCCAGCTGCAGCTTGTCCACTCTTGTCCAATGTAATCAGCTGCAGTCCCTCACCCTCAGACGCTGTGGCCTCAAATCGTTGGAGGGCATCAGCCAGCTGCAGCATCTACGCTACATCGACGTGCAGGCAAATATCAAGTAAAATAGCAACTTACTATGAGCATTATCTGAAATATTTACAAATTGCTTTTACTCAGGAGAATCACATTTCCTTTGTGGACTGTGAGAATATGTCCAGCTTACAAGTTCTACGACTCGCCTGCAACAAGCTGAAGTCCGTCCATGGTCTGAATGGTGCTGACAACTTGAGTGTTCTCGACCTGTCATACAACAACATCACGCGTATTGGTGAGAGCTGGAAAATGTATGACGCTGCGTGACACATGAACAACTGCAAGAAACATTTGTAGGATAAAACAGGATACTGTGTTGAAGGTTCCCACGTCTCATAAGGTTATATTTTATTTGTGTAGCTGCAGTCTAAAACAGTCCAGAGTCTTTGTTGCATTTTGCATTCATAATGAACTAAATGTGTTTTCTCACTGTTCTGATACAAACTCACGCTGTTTTAATACCTACTGGTTTCAGTTTCACATTGTCTTGCTGAAATATGCAAAGTATTTCCTGAAAAAAAGCATGTTGTGTTAAAACCACTGCAGACTTTTTTGTACTGCTTTTCTTAATGGGCATATCTAAGGCTCCAGTACACCACTGTACCACCAGTTATGAATATTTAATAATAATCCAAAGGGTTCCTCTCCTCATCAACCTGAAGGGCATTCATGATTTCACATTTTAAATCACCTAAACACTGATGTTCTCTGCTGTTTCTATGTCAGATGGACCAGAGAACGTGATAATGTTTGTTTTATGGAGTATTTAAAGTTGCTATTTTACTTCTGAACTTGTAGACAGTGTTTTTTTTTTTTGCAGACTGCTAAACCTCTGCTCATCTCTACCTCTGATGGACTCTGCCTCTGTGATGTGCTCATTTTATTCCCAGTCATAGTACTGATCTGTTCTGCTGCAACCTAGTTTAGCAGCAATTCAACCAAACTAAACTCAGTTTTACATTACAAACATTTTGCATGGACTTTATGTTGTATTATTTGGTGTGTTGTCTGTGTGAATAAGAAACGGGTCATATCATTACAGTTAGTTATTATTTCCACTCTACATGGCTCTACATAGACAAACATGAACTCTGTGCATATCTTCAATCCTCCACATGAGGGCACCATCTTTCCTTTTTCTGCTCTGACTTTTACTCAATTAAGAAAAAGAATCAACAACATAACATAAAGCTTTAAACAGCATTATGCTTTAAAAGAACATTTTAAATTTCAATCTTATTTTAAATTTAAACATTAAGTGTAAAAAAATCCTCACGTTTAGACTCACCCTGAGCTATTTTCCTGTTTTAACAAGGTATTTCTAATTTCATGTCTCCTTCCTCAGCTGGTCTGGAGTCTACCACAAAGCTGCAGAAGCTTTCAGTTGATCATAACCAGCTGATCAGCACCAGAGGGCTGAGGGATGTTTACACACTCCTCCACCTGGACTGCTCACACAACCACCTGGCAAACACAGAGGCTCTGGAAAACAATGCTTTGCTTCACACACTGGACCTCAGGTCCAACGGTCTTACCGAGGTATGAAAAAAAGATCCTGCTGAATTAAACCCACATCTTTCAGTATTGTCTAATAATATTGACACTTTTACTGTCCAAAGATAATCAGAATGATAAATAAAAAGATTTAATATGTAAGTAATTATGTAAATGTCACAAGAAGTGTTTTATTTTTTAATTACAAGCCTCTCTGTATGAGGCAATGCCAGGGTGAGAAAACCAAAGGTTATGTATGCAAGATAAAATACAACAACCAGAACGTATCAGTCGGACAGCTTAGAAATGTAGAGCTGCTCTTAGCAGTGACAGTAACAGCAGGATTAAAACAGCTGACATTGATGGATGGGGTCAGTTAGTTCCTGCTTGACCAGCCACAGCAGCAGCGTAAAGTTAGTCTAACCTCACAGTGTGACCAGTGTGAACTGACAACTTGTTTCTCCATCAGCCTCCCTGTCTGAACAATCAGGTCCTCCTCAGAGAGCTGCACCTAGATGATAACTGCATCTCGTCCCTACAAGGCCTCACTACCTATTGGCTTCCCCTCATGCAAAACCTCACCGTATCCCAGAACAGGTAATGTTTTTTTCTCTCAATGCTGACAAACATCATCAGTTTTAAACATTTTATTAAACAGAAATTCAAAGGCAAATAAGACACTTTTTGTTTTTTGTTAGAGTGTTAAAGTGATGATCATTTCATGCTGAAGGTGTCGCTGATGCTTCTACTATTTCTGTTTCCCAGAATTACCCAGCTGCCCTTCATGGCACATTTTGTTTCTCTTGAAAATCTGGATCTTAGATTCAATTGTTTATCAGGTAACATGTTGTCTTCTATTTAACTTAAAGTCATGCCAGCAAGCAATCTTTATGAAACATGTCCGAATTTAACCTTTGTTACTTTAGTGAGGAAAAATGCACTAAAATAAAAAGGCTTCTTGGAAAGTACATATAAATCACTTTATGAAACACAGACTGACAGAAGAGCTGATAAACAGCGGAACTGCAGCTTTATAAGGGCAGCTATGTAAGATTAGTAAGCCAAGGCCAATGAGAATTACCTGACTGTCCAATCTGATATCTGAATGAGTGTGATATTCCTGTTATACTTTCCTAATGGGAACTAGGAAATTCTGATATCTGAATAAAACTGGAATAAATCATATTTATTCTATATTTAATTTAGGTGTTTATTATTTAGTGGATACTCACTTCAGTAAATTCAGTGTTTGAACTGATTGGCTTCATTAATGAATGAAAAAGGTTTTACAGAAATGTCTGTTTATTTAACCTGTTTTACATCATCTCCACACAATGAAACAGAAGCTCTTTTCATTGATCTTGTTGGGTTTCTCTTTCAGAGCTCCAGAACGTGTGTGAAAATCTGGAGGGATGTTGCTTCCTTCAAGACATTCACCTAATGGGAAATCCTCTTCAGCAGGATGGTGGATGGAGGTAAGGTGAGGGCTGGATGAAGGAAGGTCTTTTTTAATAAGTTTTTATTCTTCAAATGTTAGATTCCATTACAAAACAAGCAGTGCTCAAGCTCTTTTAAATCACCCGAGGAACTATTTCTTTTGCAGGACTTACTCTGTAGTTTCCAATTCAGGGTAATCCATAATTTCCTAAGTTTCTTTTTCTGAAAATTCAGCGTCCTTTTCACTGAAATGCCATTCTTCTTGACTGATATTCAAAGCAACATACCAGTGAAAAGCCTGTATTGGTCTATCACAAATTCATCTGTTGGCTCAGGTAGTCTAAACATTCCAGATGAACACATGCCTCCCTGTCCGCTTCCCAGGATTTCGACTGTGATCCACTTTACCTATTAAATTACTGTTTGGCTCCACAGACGTTTATGTCTATGTACACTCATACTAAAGTGCTATAATCCCCTAAATATTGATACAACAGAAAAATCAACTATCTTTCATTGTCAATTTGCTCACACACTTACAGTGCTTAGATGTTTTAAGGCAGTTAGAGGGGATTTAAATGGGAAATATGCAATGATCTCCAAGTTTGAGTTATTTTGGGCTTTCATGAGCAGTGATGCAAGCTGTTACAGGCTCTTCAGAGTCAGTTTCACCCCTTTAGCAGCAAAATGTAAAGCTATATTTGCCCTTCTAAAAAAGGTTTTTCTTGCTTAGTTTCATTGTTGTTGTTTTTTTGTCAAAGGATACCTTCTGGTTGTTATAAGAGCTCAAAACAAGATGTTAATTACATTTATTAAACACAAAAATCTTTGTAATTTATCAATGCAAATCATTTGAATATATAGCAGATGATCTTTTTTAGTTGTTTTTTTTTGTGAGGCAAGCATGGGGGGCTTTGAAACACTTTTGTTGTCTTAATCCTTAACTGAAACGCTACCTAAATATTTCATTGAACTTTATTTAACCTTCAGTGCCAACAGTGGAATTAACCTGCAGTATTTCCACACCAGCCTCGGCCCTTTTATCCTAAGCCAGTGATAACACTGGCTAAATTAAAGCACCAACACTCCCTATAGCAGCTCCCTGATCCAGGAGACGTGGATGAAGAAAACACTGGGTCTGATTAATCAGGGCCACTTTCAGAGCCTGTGTTTTGGAGGAAGTCTTTACTAAATGAAATACGGCTTTGTGCCCACATGGGTTGGAGAAGGGGGCTGAAGAAATGTGAACCAAAATCGATGTTTTCTGCAAAAAGAGGGAGGAAATTTATGGCACTTTGAAACAGGATCAATTCTACCAAAGTGTTTATTCAGTATTAATATTGCAGAGAATTGTGGAAAACCTACAATTTGCTTTTTCAACAGAAATCTTCTTGTCCTGAGAAATGTTCCATCTACAATACATCTTTCTTAACATCTTCATGGCTGATTATTTTCCACAAGTGTTCACAAGTAGTGTCCATTTCTGAACCGAATTGCATTCCCCACCTCAATGAGATCATGCAATGAGCAAAAGGTCTTATTTGGGTTCTTCCTTAATTCAAAGACACATAATGTGCCCAAAGGGCTGCAATCTGATCCCCATCTTTGTTAGAAAGATAGAGTGGGCCAACTTTTCACTGTAACCCTGTATACAGTACACAGATCCTGCCTGTGTCATATCTTTGTCTCAGTGTTGGCAGGATTCAAAAACATATGCTGTAATTTCACAACATATGATGTGATTTTAAATACTCTAAAAGGATCCGAACTTTAGTTTAAAGTTTTGTTTGCTGGTGTACAGACTAGGGTTTTTTATTACAATATAACTCGGGGTCTTTCAATAGTCTAGAATGATAAAACGATCTACTTTATTATAGTTAATAGGTAGATAGTTGTTAGGTAGATGGGTCAATTTAGTTCAATAAAACAAAATGATAACAATTATAACAATTCCTAGATACAATTAAGCAACAAGTGACACAAACAGAATTACAATAATATATAATGTGTGTGTTTCTGGGGCCATTGTTGTCCAGCAGCACCGCCAGACTTTTCCAGAATGTTGTGTCACTTTACAGCAGCTTTTCCCTTTACCTCACCGTGTCCCAGACCCACAACTGGCTATCTGCAAACTGGCTTTTTTTTTAATCATACACAGAAACCAAAGCGATCATTTGCAGAAGAAGAGGTGGCCAGTAGTTTCTCTTTGTAGAGGTAAACAAGATGGATGCCAAATTAGGCGTCTTAAGGGGGTTCTGGTGAGAATGTTTGTCAAACTTCAGTAGCTCACTGTTTATATTCACCCCTCATTAATGGGTCTGTATCAGAACATGAAAAGTTCTAGTCCAGCAGGAAGGCCAAGATTTAAGAGTATATTGGACTTCAGGAATCATTTATGAAAAAAAAGCCCAATAAAAATGTGTTAGTGGTTTGAAAGCTTGTATTTTTAACATATTTTATTGCTGCTTTTCCCCGGCATTCTGTAGAGTTTCCAGCTCCACATTTTCTCACTGAACACAGAGCACATTTGGTCAGTGCTCCACATAATGCTCCGAGTCTGAGTTTCTGGTTGGATGGTTGAGATTCCTCTGCTCGCACATCCTTAGCCTCAGGCAGGGGTCATCCATTGCCCCCCACCCCCACACTCCCCTTTAGAGCTCCTTTCCAGTTGAAGACTGATGCTACATAGCATACAGCCTTTTGATAAGAGATGTTATACCGAGTCGCTTTCGTGTTATAGGCATACTCAAGCCAGACTTGAGTTATGCTACTTTGGGTTTTTAGTGAGACTGTGATGTTTGTCTGACAAGTTTCTGATTCCTTCTGTCAGCTGTTTAATATGTATTTAGAAATAAGAAGCAGAACATAAACTATTTACTTTACTGAAATGTAAAGGTTCAGTTATGCTGAAACTATTGTAAAAGGTTCATGTAGTGAATTTTGTTAGTCATCTACTTAAGTTTCACAATGGAAATGTCATCACGATAACTATTTTCTCTGCCAGTGATGCTTTTTTCCATTTATGCACATGATGGTGAATATATCAAATATCCCTTTCTTTTATCAAGACAAAGCAAAACAAGCTGTGGCAGAAATGTTGTTGCTTTTTAATTCTTTCTTTAGGTCCGTTCTGCAGAAAGCTGTGCCTGGACTCAGGTACATTGACAGTCAGCAGACAGACTCCTTCTCACCTGCTCAGAGAGTCAGCATGGTACCAGACTGCTTCCTGATGTTCTGTCAGACTCAACTTCAGCAAACTCAGGATTTACAACAGCGCCATAGCAACGAGCTCAGGTGAGAGATGAGGATTTGTATTGGACACAGTCTGCATAAAGTCATTCACTACTTTGTGATATATTTTCCTTGCTTTGTTTAATTATGGGAGCTGACTGAGAAACAGAATGTAAGCATTGATTAATGATGTTTCTTTGTCATTTAGAGGTTAGTGCGTCTATAAAATGTTATTGTAAAAGTGTGAACCTAATTGGATGTTTGTGTTCACCTTGTGATGAACTAGCAAAATGCCTCCAATGTTTATTTTTCACAAATCAGGATCATAATTTACATCAAATCCTTTAGAATAATACATAAAACAATACCAGGTAGTGCTGTCGGGAGTAGATCAGTTTTCTGAAAAGCCTCTTTTTTATTGCTGTAAAGTAGATTTGTGTATATTTTTGTTTGTTGCTTAACAGAAATGTGTAATGAGCTTAAATAAAAAACACAAACAGATCAAACATTACTTGTTCTGCCCACATGTAAAACTGCAAACACTGCAGAAACTAGTTGCTTTCTTCCCCTTTACACCAAGATTTTTTCATTAAATGTGACAATTTTCATTTTTTTGTGGTAAATCTTGGATTCAGCAGGGATAAAGGAGTAGTTTAGTGTTTTGGAAGGAGAGTTTTAATCTGACAGTTCCTGTGATGAATCTGTGCCTGTTAAAATCAAATAAATTCCAGCTGTCTGCAATATCAGGTGCAGATTTTTGACTCTATCGCTGTGGCTCTGCACAAAATGAATCCAGTGAGCATTCGCTGGCTCTAATTACTCCCGGAACATTTTTTTTTCCAGAGTTTTCTGGGTAAGTGTGCAGCCCTCACAAAATCCACTGTGTGTAGTAACTCCTGTACACTGAGCACAGATCCAAATTCAAATGCCAAATGTGTAATCATGTCATATATAACTTTAATCATAACAAAATAAATCCTTCTTTTGTGTTTTGTTTTTATTATTGCCATGTAATTTACGTAGAAAACCTATGCCGTGCAAATTCTTGCATCCATGGAAGACACATTCCTATTATAAAAGCTAAACAGATGGCCAGCTATTTACCACTTCATGTGTATTCATCCAGTTGGATTAGTTATACAATGTTTCAGTGACATTGTGGTATGTTTTTGTTGTTTTAGAGATGGACTAAAAATCCAAAACCAGAATCCAGATCAGTGCAAAATGAATCCAAATATGATTCACCTCCATAATTTAATAAAATGTCATTTTTGACTTTTTAAAACTAATTTTAAGCAGCGACAAAAACATACACATACCATGTTCATGCTTAGATTTCTGAATTGGCTTCATTCTGTTTTTAAATAGCATAAAGGTTTGACTCAAGGCCCAGTATTAGAATATTGTTGTCTTTCTGAAACCAGTTCTTTGCAGATGACGACCAATTTTACTGCATGGTTTCATCACAAACATCTACCAGACAGATCATGATATAGGACCATTTTATGTCTAACAACATCTGTCTAACAAAGAATGCGATAAATCTGGGTGATTAAGTGGCTTTTTTCTTTTATCCATCACAAAAATGCTGCTTGTGGTACCGCCACCTCCACACGAATGACAGTCTCAATCTACTGTAGACCAGCCTTTCTCAACGTGTGGTCTGCGAGCTCCCCCTGGTGGTCTCCAAGGTGAACAACATGATTATCCTAACGGTATTTGAATTACTGGAAACGTTGTCACACTCAGTTTTGTGACACCAAACCCATCTTATAATCAAATAACTTTGGAGCAGTGGTTTAGGACAGCGTCACTTGAAAGAAGAAAAATTAAATAACTTAGATATTTTACAACAAAAATACGGTAAAAGGCAGCATGGTGGCCTCACAGCAAGAAGGTTGCCGGTTCGTGCCTTGGTGTGAGCGGGGCTCCAATCGGGAACCTTTCTATGTGGAGTTTGCATGTTCTCCCCGTGTTAGCATGGGTTCTCTCCGTGTACTCTGGCTTCCTCCCACAGTCCAAAGACATGCAGCTTGGGGATATGCTGATGCTCGATGACAGCTGGGTTTGGCTCCAGACCCCGTTTAGGAATAAGTGGCAGAAAATGGATGGATGGATGGAAATATTGTAAAAACTGCATTCTATGTAGTAAACTTGTGAATGGTTTATATTGGCATAAGGTTTTTGGGCTGTTTAGAGTCAGGTGGTGCCTGAGTTTTTGTTGTAAAGGTTAAATGGTTCATGGACTGAAAAAGTTTGAGAAACACTGATGTAGATCAAACTCATTCTAGTTTCCCAATAGTGGAATCAAATACACATTATCTGTAAGAGCTACACACAACAATCTACAGACAAACCTCTTTTGAGAAATTCCTTTTTTAAACACTTCCAACACCATAACACACCTAACTTTTGCTCATTTGTATTTCTATACCTGTATAGATATATTTCCATATATTTAGTGCTTCATCTAAAAACCTGGACAATAGCTTTATCATTGTTTCTTCTTTGCCACCTGTTTAAATGTAAACAATTATGACAGCATCTGAGTGCAAATTTGAGAGGTTAAATACAAAAATAATCCTGTTCCATCATATTATTGTTTTTTGACGGTGTATCCTTTTTTTTCTTTTTATCTGATCTTGCATTGTCCTCTGTGAGCATCTGTCTCTGCAAGGAGGTGCAGGAAATTACTTTTGGCAGCCAGAACTAAGTGCTTGATTGACAGAACGGTAAAAGGAGAGGGGAAAGAGAAACAGATAACCAAAGAAGACCCAGAATCAAAAAGCAAAGCGGAATATAAAGCACATGATAAAATAATATGAATGACGGCAAATCTAGTCGCAAGAGGTTGTATTAAACTTTTTTTATTTAAGGCTGACCAGCTAGTCAGACACCAAGCTGAGAGGAATGTTTGCTTTCCTCTTGTTATGTCTGATACATAATGCATAGTGAGACCAAAGATAACGTCCATCTATTTTCTCAAGTCCTTCAGTGTCACTGGCCATTACACACATTGACACTCTTGTTCAAGGAGGACCACCAGCACTTAAAAGAGTGGTCAACTTTCTGCTTATCTTCCTGACCTTTCCGAATTACATAGCAAAGAAGATGAAACGTGGCGGCAGCTACTCATACAGGTCACGGCGGGGACTCCCGTGGCTGGGGGGATAGCACTCCACTCCCCTTACTTCACCCCTCGCTGTGTGCCCTCTACACCCTTGGCCTCTGAACAATGAGCCATTTTGGGGGCTTTGCAAAATCCAACACAGCCATTTAACCCCTGGTCTGACCTTGTGTCAGACTGAGGTTTAGGAGAGGTGAATGGGTGGCACACGCCAGTCTGCTGGTGATTCTAACGTAGGAGACTATGGTGTATATTAGGGGCATAGTTTTACTGTCTTTTAGAGGAATACTGGTCTTATGTTTGTGATAAATTCTCTGTTTAAACCCCTGACAACAATAATCTTGTTGATGCATCTAAGGAAAAGTATACTTGGTAATACCTAGAAGAACAAATCTCTTGAAGCAATATAAAAATGTGTTTGGTAATATTACAATTTAACTTTGTCTGTGCTGTCTCCCTCAGGCAATAAAACAGCCTCGTTTATTACATTAAAACAGGCTGTAAAATAAATTTCAGACTAATAAGCTATGATAGCATTTGATATCCTAACTTAAACCTAACCTAAATAAAGCTGATAATGTTTTAAATGGACTTATTTTGATGTGATTCTTTTCTTCTAGTATCATGATACCATTGAGTTTTGTTTAAACATTATCAAGCAGCATGTTATATTCTGTAGTATATTTGTACGTGTAAATAGTGACCCTGGAGTGAACCAGCAGGTACAGGGAGGCAGGATCATAGGGGTCACTGTCTGCTGTGACCCCTTGACTCCTCTGTCTCTTGTCCCACTGAGATTGACCTGGACCTTTGTAGCAAAGAAACTATGGCGCTTAAGACTGTCAACTTTCCAGACAGGCAGAGTGTGTCTCTGCCCCCTCAGGGTTGTGGACAGGGAGGGAAGCAGAGCAAAGCATTGCTAATAGATTCATTAAGTTTCTATTGAGGTGGCTTTGTTGTCAGTTTATCCCCTCAGTGAAAGAGACATTATACATCGGGGCCTCACATGGAGCAGCCACGCAGTGTCTGATCTCTACTAAAATTAACACATAAACCAGTTTTTGAACACATACTTACCTTTTAAAAAATATTAATAAAAAATAAGTTGTTATCCCACTGATTTACAGAATTATTTGTGAAAAAATGTGGGAAAAAAAGCTTAAAGCGAACTTATATGCCTGATTTAAAGTTATTTTAATTGGGTCTGGACTAGTTGGCCTGTGTCTTTTAATCTAATCTGTTAGTTTTATATACTTTAAACACATTACAGATGTATTCTGGGCCTAAACGTGTCTGCAATTTGTAAAGTTTTTAAATCTATTTTGTGACTGAAAATCTTTACACTGATTTTAAACTGGTGTGATGTGTTCAAATCTTTTAGTCCTGGTTAAAGCTATTGCAGCAGTATCTGATCAGTATCTGAACCAGCTGCAGACATTTAATGCTCTTTTTAGGAAGTCTTGTTAAAAGACAATGACAGTAATCCAGACTACTGCAGATCAATGATGGATGAGTTTCTCCTGGTCTTTCTGGGTGACTAAACTTTAAATTCTTTTGATGTTTCTGAGTTGGTAAAAAGCTTATTAACAGCTGTGACTGTGACTTTTGAAAGTCAGATCTGAGGCTGAAATCTCCATGGTTAGAGACTCGATTGGTTTTTAAATCTACCAATCTCCAAAAACAAACAAAGTGTTTTTTGTAAATGCAAACACACAGAGATAAAGCAACACAGAATGTAAAACAAAGGCTAAAGAAAAAAAAGGCAATTCAAGAAAACTTTTGTCCAGGTTTGGTGCAGCTCTGATATGAAAGGGACGGCCGTAAAGTTTGGGGACAACAGCCACAAACCGGGGGTGTACTCAAATGTTCTATTCTATTCTATTCTATTCTATTCTATTCTATTCTATTCTATTCTATTACATTTGTAGCTTAGCTTAAAACTGCAAAAGAGGAATGATTGAGTTTTATGACATCTTTCTGATATTTTATCTGTTTAGTTGGTTTAAAATACTTAATTTAAGTCTGCATACATCAATCATATCAATAAATGCTTCAATTTCTGACTATCAGAGTTTTTATATTCTATTCTATTCTATTCTATTCTATTCTATTCTATTCTATTCTATT
>JBAMIG010000010.1:8932230-8944857 GCA_037177335.1 Kiunga ballochi | reverse complement strand
TCTATTCTATTCTATTCTATTCTATTCTGCAGGCATGTATCAGAGGCTTTTATCCAAAGCGACGTACATCAGAGAATGAAACAACACAAGAATGAATTCAAACAACAGGGAACAGCATAGATAAGAGCCAGACTGCTGCACGTCTGGTTGGACACAGGTGTTGTCCTGTAGGACACAGCTATGGTCCAGGTGTTGAATTGCTAGAATTTTTTTTTTCAAATATATTCACCATTTGTCACCCAATATCATCAGTAAAGAGTTGGATAGATCTAGGTCAGATAGAAGAGTAAAACTAAGTGCTGAAAGGCACTTTGAAAAACAGAGTCTTTAGCTTGTTCTTCAAAGTAAACACAGACTCTGCAGACCGAATAGAGTTTGGCAGTTCGTTCCACCACTGAGGAACAACAGAGGAGAAGAGCCTGGCGAGTTATTTAGCCACACATATTGGTGCTAACGCTAGGTACCTGCTTTAAAAACAAGCAGCCACATTTTAAAACAAGTGAAGTTGGTTTAAATACTTGATACAGGTCTTAACATTAAAGTAAAATATCATGTTATTTTCAAATGTTTGTTTACAGAAATGCTTCATCTCCATTGAATGCTGTGAAAAGCATCTGTCATCATCTCTCTATGGCGCTGAAGCTAGCGCAGGACCAGAGATTGGCTCACGAATATGGTGACACTTCCATCACTGCTGAACGATCAACTCCTGAGAAGTCCCTGGGCATGGACACTGTTACTGTGGAAAAATGTGTTGATCACAAAGAAAATGGATCCTCTAAGAAAGTACTGAACATAACACCGAGCAGGAGCTTTGAAGAGAGCATGTGTGTCATGTCTGATGTTGTAAGCAGTCCTCTGACCGATTCAGCAGGTAGGCAAACTGACTCTGACAGAGATCGCATCTTCACATCAAGTGGAGGATGCACCTCCATCAATCCTGACAAAGCAACTGGGACAAGCTTTTATAGTCCTGAGCCTAAAAGGTAATTTACCAGTTGTGCATACTTCTGTAAAACCATTGCATTTTATACTAATCTGTTGACAAAACATGAGCTTTTTGTGTCTTTGGACTTTAGATAAAAGCCTCCAAAGTTTTTGATGCTACACAACTGGACACAGGCGAATTAAAGCAAACACTGCTTTTTATATCATATTCTTTATAGCAACTCGACATTTTATTAGTTTCTGCTGCAGAGCATTTGTCATCATTGGATCCTCCTGTGTGTGATTTACAGCAGGAGATGTTGAAGTTCTTTTTCATTTTAACACGCAGCTTTATCATTAACACCGTGCTATCTTTGGGATGGCTATAGATCTTTGATATGAGGAGTGGCTCTAGACAGGGTTCAGCTCTCCAGAGTCCTGCTCTCCAGATGGCTGCTCAGGAATAAATTTATACTCTGACAGAAGAAGGAACTATGACATCACGTAGATCCCTCACTTTTTATTAATCTGTATTTATCTGTGTGTGTCATTCTTGGAGCAGCATGGCAGCAGCAGTGATCCAGCGGTGGTGGAGGAAACGCAGACAGAAATGTAGAAATGTTGGTAGTCCCTCCATCACAGAAAGAGGAGGAGAAACACAAAGAGATGGAGAAAAGCCAGCATCTGCACCTTCGTTTATTAACAGGAACTCTGCTGATCGAATCTGTGCAGCAATTGTCATCCAGGTAAAACTGTTGTAGCTTTGTCAAACCACCATCTCAAATCCAGCCAGAACAATAGTGTTAGGGTGGTCGCTTGCCAGAATAAACTACCTTTCCTCTTAAACTGGCTGAAAACGTTACTATGAGTGAACAACTGAGATGATTCAGTCAGTTTTTGAGTCTCAACTTATTGATAGTCTATAAAATGATAGATTAATATGAAGTCTTGTCTATTAATATGACAATAATAACAAAACTAGAATCTTCCTGAAGTAACATTGAGAGAATATATATCTCAAACTGTTCCTGAAAATCTATCTGCAGGCCTCAAACGTGCCATAGAAGTTTTAATGGCTAATCCTCCACAAAGAGGTGTAAGCTGCAGCTCTGAAAAACATGCTACTCACCACCTCTCTAAAATCCCCTCTCAACACAAAAAGTGTTTGATGAGTCCTTTAGGATCCTCGAAGGAAGAAAGTGGGGGTGTAATGTAGAGGAAGAGTATGCTTGTGTGTGTGTGTGTGTGTGTGTGTGTTGGACGGGTATGGAGTGATTAATCAGATTCCAAAGACGTGCGGTAGTAAGAGTTGTAGAATTCCTGTGAGGCTCGACTTGAAGAGAAGTTTTGCCCCCCTTCCCATTGGGGATTGGAGGATTTAGAGGCACTCTGGAGCTCCATTAGTCTCAGAGCAGCTTGGAGTCATGCAGAGTTCAGACAACAGAACGTTCAGCAATTAAAATAGGGTCTAACATGTTTTATCTCCCTAATGGGATAACATACAGTATTTACGTTTGCAACATGATTAATGGAAAACTCTCTACCATTTCTTCGGGTACCTCCAGGCATTTTGGAGGGGCTTCACTCTGAGGAGGAGGCTCGCATGTGCTCTTGCTGCTGCTGTCACATGGTCTGACACTGGAGAGGAGGACACCTTTGAGGAGGTGAATGTGGAGGAATTTATCTTTGATGAGGTACGCACATGAGTTCAAGTGTTCTTCACTTTCATGGTTCACTCATTTCCAACCCCGTGACCCAGTGGACTCTCAGAGCCGTATGGAGGTTGATGTAATGATGCACAAATATGTATTCACTGGCAAATTAGCACAATGATTTTAAATGATTCAATGTTACATGATTAAAATGAATAACAGTTTAATAATGATTAAAAAAACTGGATGGATGGATGGATGGATGGATAGATACATACTTTGGTGAACTTTTTTTGTTCTTAAAGTGCTTTATAAATACATTTGGATATGCTGTGTATTGGATAAGCCTGCTCAGAAATAATGCAGTACTTTCTCTATATATTTGGTTCTTATGCACAAAGCCGTCTCTGGAGAAACTCTGGACAGTGACTCTTTCTGAAGACTTCACTCCTTGTTCTTCCCCTTTGTCAGAGCAGATGTTATCTCCAAAGGTACACTTCAAAGATAATATTTATTGTTTATATATGACTGACTGTTCTTATAGAAAAAGCAGTGAGTTTTTTGGGGGAATATATCAGTCTATGTCATGGCAGCAGATAGGAGTTATTTTTTCTTTCTTGTCTGTTTCACACCTTATGTGGTGCCCCTTATTTATTAAGTTGAAAACAAGATTATTTCCTGAAAGTGTGAGGGTTGTTTAGCACCAGCAGATGTCATTTATCACACTGGCTGAAATGTCATCCCTTTTTTTCAATTTCTTTTCATTTACCTCTGCTTGTATCTTTTCTTTGGAGCGTGCTCAGCTCGGTTCATCATGGTAGCCAGTTTGGAGCAGCTGATGTGCTACAGCTGCTGGTGTGGTCAACCTCTGTGTTGACACTGAGGTTAACATCAAAGACAGTGTTGAGCTATTTAATATATTACAAAGAGAAAAGGGAATTCAAAGAGTAATTAAGAGTTAGTTTGACTAACACGTGAGTGTGCCAGAGGTGAGAAAACTTGAGGTGAACAAGTAATGCTTTGCTTTTCGCTGATACAAATTCCAATATTTCCCCAGGCAAGTATATATGAAATATTTAGAGAAAAACATGTCCTTTCTGTATTATCAGTTGTTTAAACAGCAAAAACTAAAGAAATCTCTTAAATGAAGCGACAGGATTTTTTTTTTATTGTTACCATCATTGTATATTGTATATATTTCAGCCTCCTGTTTCCGTTCATGGGCAGAGCGTGTTTCCAGGACCACTTCTAAAGCAGGCCTGGATGGCTGGGCAACCCATGGACTCCCACAGGTAGCGCCCCAAACATTAAAACCTGTTTAATCTGCATTATGTCAACAATAGATTCAATAAAAAGAGTCAAACTATGAAAATCATTAGCATTATCCTGTATGTGCTATAAAAAGTCAGAAATGGAAGCATTTATTAATATGATTGATGTATGCACACTTAAATAAAGTCATTTAAACCAAATAAACTAAACTATTAGAAACAACTCATAAAAATATCATTCCTCTTTTGCAGTTTTAAGCTAAGCTACAAATGTAACTAAACACACAACACAAACACTCAGTGATGATCATGTCCTTCCAAACAACATTTGTTGTTGCTAATCCTCATTTTATGGTGAAAGTTCTGCAAAATTGAAGGTTGTGAAATGGTGTTGCAGATCATTGTTAGCTTGTCAGCGTTTGGAGTCTGTAACTCCTATTCAGTGAGGGTGTAGGTGCAGCCACTGCAATACAAGCTTATTAGTTTGATTCCTGTCACAAAGGTTTTTATGTGATATTTACGCTGTGATATTTAAACCGTGCTCAGTTGCTGTAAAAGGACAGAAACGTTTCCTATTTCATTAAACAAACTGGAGCCTGAACTGTTGATATCAGGCAGGATGGATCTGTGTTGTTTCCACCAAATTCTGCTCATCTAAATGTTGCAGCTAAATTTGGTATCAGGCAACATTTTTACATCTTCTATTTTCCAGATTTGGTAAATCGGTGTGAATTCTAGCCTCATTTTCCTATTTCCAGCTGACAATTGTGGTGTTCTGCTGCTTTAGTTTGCTTTAAGGTTGTAGTGTGTTGATAAAGGGTAATTATACCTGCTTAGTTTGTAACAAGCAGTAACTGAGGCACCTGTTTTCTTTTTATCATTTCCAAACCAGTCTCCTCTCATACATCTACAAGGCATTTTGGTCCAATCAACTGCTGCTCACTGGATATTCTCTAAGCCCTAAAGATGATAATTTGAAATGTAAATCATTTTAAATGCAAATACAAACCTGTCTGGCAACAGCTATAATGTTCAAAGTCCCTTAAATCTCCTTTTTGTTTGTCTAAATGACTAACTGCATTAAGTTGCTGACATGCAATAAGCTGATTTGAAACAATTAAACAGGTGTACCTAATTGCTTTTTAATGAGTTGCTATTGTTATGGTCAGCATGCTTAGTGTAAAACCCACTATGATTCATGCAACCAGCTTGTTGCACCCAGTTCCCCCTGTAGACGTCAACATGACAGCCTGATAATATATAACTGTTTCTAAATACAGCATGTTAGAATCTGGAAAGATGTGTAAAGACAATCATGTTTTTATGATTTCAGAAGCCAGTTACCTCCCCCATCATCACCAGTTCGACTTGGCTTGTCTGAAAGATCAGAGAAAATCCTGGAAGAATGGTTACTCACATCGTTCATGAGCAGATTTCTGCATGTTGTGTTTTTATTTAATCATGAAGTCCTGCAGTTTATATTTCTTTCTTTGTTTTATTCAGGGGCTTTACTGACCACCGCACAGCTCTCCTTATGATTAAGAGAGCCCAGAAGATGAAGTCGGCCAAACACCAGAAAAAACAGAGAAGTGAGTGTAAACAAAAAAAAAAAAAATCATACTCTGTGTTGCATATGTGTGTTATGTTTTTTTTTGTATGTCTGTTAAATAATTCATGTTTATTAGAATAGTTTTCATGTAGTTTTTTTTAGAAGGTTACGTCTTAGTTTCTTTAATTCTGTCTTGACAAAATGGAAAAACTGCCTGTTTGTCCAGAAATCTATCCTGTAAAGTGGAAAAATCCATGCAAACGTTTTAGTGTTGGTCCTTCCATCTCTGTTCTTTCTTAACGTGCCTCAACGTTAGTGAACCTTTCCACCCCATGTACGTTAACGAGCCATAACACACAGCAGAGCTCGGGCCCGTCACCTCTTATTCTGCCTTATTTGAAAGCCCAGGAAGGAAATGACGATTGCCAAGAATCTCCTTGACAAGTCCTCTCATGATGACTTTCATTCCACCTCAGTGTAGTGGCTGAGTGAAGCCGTAGTGAAAGGTGACCTCACCTCTGCTCTGTTCCAAGAAACGGTAGTCCTGCCATGGTTGTCATGCATATGGGTCATGTAGGGGAGAATGCTCTTTGATCAGAACTGCAAATGCCCTATTTCAATAACGGCGCTCTTGTCATGCCACTCCACCAACACACAGGTCTGTGTCAGCTGTAACTCCTAATGACATATTTCTCAGTGGAACCAGAGCTCTGTTCTAATAAAACCTGAATGTTGGAGCCTGTTTTCTGCTTCTGGTTTTAAGCCTGCTTTGTCCTCCCCTGACACTGCTTTTTCTTTTCTTAGATCCATCTGAACATCTCACTATGTTCACAAACTGCAGTCACCAACCGGCTCTAGTAGGGACTCAAAACAAGCCTGCACGACGCAACACATGTTCTCTGAAAGGTGGGGCCTGAGTTCGGTTTCTCATTTGTGTTCTATATTATGTTAATACATATTTTTTATACATTTTTTTCCAAGCTCACTGGAGAGTATGGTCAGACAAAAAGACAGATGTCCTTGAAGTAACGAGGAAACAACTCTGGTTAACACTCAGTGGCTCAGTTACACAAAAATACATTTACAATTTAGTCAGAGCACAATGCACAAAATGAATCAAGACATGCATAAACTTTCCAAAGCTCATTTACACATCTGGGATGACAGCACCATCCTTTATATAATGTTGTTTCAACAAAACAATGCAAAATTGCATTCTGCACACAATACATAGATGTGACTGACAGAGACTGGCCTGCACAGCCTACAATGGGTTTCTATGGAAAAAAGACACAACTGAATGTTTGTGGCCTGGTATCCTCAATACCAGAATAACTTTTAAATGTGGTAAAAAAAACTTATACTTGATCTTTTTGTTTGTTTTAAAATGCATTCCTGGACAGAAAGAAAAAAAATGTACATGCATTAACACAGAAAACTTAGTTGATGGAAGAAAACATTAAATATCTTTGAATGATGCTGTGCTTTAAGGAAATGTGGGTATGGGTATTAACTGATTTGCACAGCACATGTAAATATTTCATTAGGGTGCTGCACACAGCCAGTATATGTAAAGTCTCATGGTCCTGAAACTGGGGGCAAACAATTTCTGACAATAAAGATGCATTTTTTTTATCTAACTGCAAGACCAAAAACATGCGAGCGAAAATTATGTGTCTGTTGGTAAGTTTGGGAACGGGCCGAGCTCCACACAAGTGGAAAATACCTGATAACTGATAAAAAGCATGTTATTATTAAAGAAAGCTCATAAAACACACAATGCAAAAAGCTCAATTCTGAATTATGTATATGTGCTCCTGTCGAGCCAAAATGGATGCAATACTGACAGTCTGATGATTTGTTGTGATTATGTATTGTTTTATTTTAACCATTAAAAGGTTCCATATGATTTTAAGTTGCCTGTAGTTAAAGTTGTGTGATCGTCAGAGGCAAGGCAAGCAGATGCTCCTCCATGTTTTTCCAGCATGGCCTGATGTCCTGCCCTGAGGTGCAGAGATGACTTGGGATTGTGTCATACACAGCCAGACATAAAAGGGAGGGAAGGGCTGGAGGGATAGCAGGAGGGAGGAAGAGGGTAAAAGTCTGCTAGTAACATGAGGGCATATGTCCATCTTTTCTTCTTACCCCTCTTCCTACTCATCGAGGTCAAGGCCCAACATTCAGAGAGCGCCACGCTTGCAGTCATCCAGCAGTCACAGAGGTGGTTCTGCTTAGTTGGACAGCTTCCCGTCCAACACTGTGGGACTACACAGCACACTTACATGTCTTTTAATGTAGTCTTTCTTTCAATTACCTGTTACAGGTAATTATATAAAAAAAGGGTATTTGACTCTTTCTGCCAAAAAAGAAAAACAAAACTCTTTTTGAAGAGTTGAATGAAAACCAACCAACCAACCAGAGTTTCCCCTCATCAGCTAAAGCAAAGCGAGTTTTAAACTATCAGTGTAAACATCTACATCAGCTGATAACTAGCAAGGCGTCTCTGGTTGGTTTGTCATCTTAAAACCTGTTTAAACTTTTTATCTTCAGTCCCATTTTTGATCCGGCTGAGTGGGATCCTGTAAAATGTGTAACTCTAACCTGCTGGATAGTAGAGGAGACGACTCCCGCTGCCTTTTTACAGGATGACTTCAAGGCCAATGGCGACAGCAGCGACGGAGGTGGTGTGTCAAGAACTGACTTGTACTCCTGTGATCCTGAGCCTAGGTTAACCTGCGCTCATGCTTCACTGGTCCTGACCTGTGGAAGGCACCCAACTCCTCCGGATCCATATCCAGTGCCCGGGGCCTAGCCGGCCCAACCCAACCTGGCCCAGCCAGTACTCCCTGACTGGGGCTAACATTTCAGGCTTTGAGTCAAGCCCCTTCTGGAGGTGATTAGCCCCAAACCCATGACAGATTCTTTCCAAGATATCTGACGCGGCATGTTTATTTTATCCGGGCTCTTTGTGTGGATGTGCTGGACATGAGCAACCCACTTGAAATGGGTATCAGCTTACACACCCAAAGAAGGAATCCATGAGAGAAAATGGTTCAGAACTCTGACAGGTTTTCATTTTAAAGGAAAAAAATGCACTCGTTTTATTTTATGTGACTTCCATCTTTTAAGATTCATTCTTTTTTTAATTGCCTCAAAGCTTTTTCTCTTAGTTCCTTCTCTTACTTTCTAACAAGCCTTTCTATTCCAAGCCCTCAGGCACACACTCTTCCTCACTTCCAACCCTCCCAACTCCATCAAACAGTCGCATCAACAAAGGATCCATATTTTTATTTCAGCCGGGGACCTCTACCTCCTTTGCACTTAACTCAATTTCAGACTTAAAATCATCAACAAAGTCGAACTGAAACACAATCACTGTGTTTATCGCTAATTGTCCAAAATAACTCCTCGTTGGAGCATTTCCCACCCCTCATATGCGTTCAATTTCTGAGCTTCTATTTACAGTATCTCAGGCAGTGGAGCTTTCTCATGTTATATGTTTGAGAAGTGCTGGCACACTTCAGAGTGACGCGGTGCTGGTGTTTAGTGGCGGTCTGAGTCAGAGACAGACGTCCAACTAAAAACACTCAGTCACGCGCTGGTTCATCTTTCACCGTCTGAATTTGTGTAGCCTGCTTGAAACACTTCTGATTTCCACTGTCAGTTTAAATAAGAGGTAGAAGGAGATCTTCTTTATGAGCACGTATTTAAACGGTGTTTGTCAAAGGCAGCCCAATTGTTATAAATTTGACAAATGGTTATTATCCTGAATTTCCTCATTTAAACAAACTGAAAACAGGCATCGCATTTAAAGAGAAAACTAAGCGAATGATGTTCAATCAGCATGTTTCAAAGTAATGTGAGAACTTTTTATTCAGAAATGTTCATTGTTCTATTTTTCATGTTTCACATTATGTAAAATGTATTTTTAGGACGACATTGTTGCAGTTTTAACAGTTATGGACATTAAAACATGTCTTTTATTGACATTTTGTTGTTTTACACACAGAAAACGTGCATTTTCATGTTCCGTTCTCTTAAGATTTAGCCAGAAATATTATCTTATTTTTATTGTATCATTACATTTTAGATGGAAACATTTTATTTTATATAATAATTTGTAATAATAATTTGTTTAACATAATTTAACCAGGAAAAAACTCCTGAGATTTATGATGCCTGTTCAGGTCTCTGGTCCGGCTAGGCAGCAGCTCAAGTCAGCAGAATAAATACAACAAAACGTATACAGGAAACACAAAATAATAAATATACATAAATAAAATAAAAGGAAGAAATAAAAACATTAGAAAGTTACGAGAAAAGGTTAAAACACCAGAACCTCAGAAACATTAATCACCACTGTCATTCCAGGCCAAAAGGGGGCAGAACGGTCAGTCAGACCATTTTCAACCAGCTGTGTCACATTTTAATTTGAGCTTTACTTCATACTATAAAGCCAGCTCACTGAGAAACACCCTGAAATCTTTTTGTTTGTTTGTAATTATTTTTTTTAACACAGTTCAGTATGGAGATTAGAGACAAAAAAATATATTTACATAAGTTGGAAGTATAGAAGGGTTTGATAAAACAAAAGTCATGTTTTTATTGTGTGTTGCATTGTCTGGTTTGTGGAGTTGCACAATGTCAGTTGTTTCTGTAACAAGCTTGTACCAGTAGTGTCCTTCCTTCATCTCGGATTAGCTGCAGGCTTTGGCCTGCATCTTCCTCTTCCTCTTCCCCAGCACTCTGATATTAAGTTCTCTCCTCTTCAATTGGGACGAGATCACTTAATGTGTTTAAAAGCCCCTTTAACAGGCGTGACTCCTACGGCCCCTTCCTGAGGTCCTGGAGGAGTACTGGAGGGGGATTTAGGGGTTGAAAGAGGTCAAGAGGGAGCTTAAAGTTGGAGGTTCTGGGGGAAGAAAAGAGAAAGGACAACATAAATGTTCACTTTTTCCATGAGACTTTTGTGACACTGTTCAGATACTTTCTTTATTATCCTGTGCATTAATTCTAAAGCTTATGACCCTCATTTAATCCGATGCTTTAAGCAGCACGTATATAACTACTTAAAGCTTATTTAATTAGATCAAACCAGAACTCTTCTTTAGGTCTTCTTAGTGTTGTAATTAGTACAATATAAGAGAAAGATTCTGTTTAAAAAATCTATTCCAGAGAGTTATTTGGGCTGCAACATGCCTTCAGCTCGTTTCTCTACTTTAGGAAGTGCATGTAACCATTTCCTGGCCTTTGCTGCCCCGGGGGGAAGCATCCATCACTTGACATTTTTAGTGGGGCTTCTCAATTAAGCCATGAAAACTGTAAAGCTTTTCTTTTCTTTTTTTTACAGCTCAGCAAAAGCAAGTAAATCGCTTAAATAAATGCGTCATTAGTTCCAGCACTGAGCTGTCAAAATTCATTATCAGTTTGCACCCATCCAGTGCTGCTTTACTGTCAGTGCAACATAAATGTTTATGTTGAATTACAACCTTATTATGGCATTTCAACAGAACTCATTAATCAGAGGCATTTTAGATTTCTCTTTGCAGAAAAACTCAGAACATTGCTCTGATTCAGTTTCACAAAGAACCACAAGCTCAGTGAAAATCTGCAACCCGTGTCCTTTGCATCTTACAGCCACGGTGGATGTATCACTGCACCCCCAACAAATAAACCAGCCGAGATCTCTGACCACTGTGCACCCAGAAGCTGTAATTACAATAAAACATGTTAACTTTGCCACAGATGAGGCCTGTGACCTGTTTATTTGTTGAGCTAGTAGTCTGGCGAGCGTCTGTTAACACGCATGTCATTCAGAATCACTGCGTTTGTTTCCAACACTTACCAATTAGCCTGCGTGCTCCGTCTTTGTGACCGCTGTCATCGAGACAGTTCAGCCAGAAGAGAGGAAATGAAGGTTATTTGTTGTTTTCTGTCAGGTGCAGTTGGTGAGGCTGAGTTTGGCTTTCTGCAGGCAGAGAGGACGGAAATGAGGCGAGAACAAGTTAAGCCACAACATGACAGGATATCAGACAGGTGAGATGCTTCGTGCAGGTATCGGTAGGGTTTTCTGATTATTATCAGGTCTTAGCTCTGTGTTTTAGTTCTGTGCTTCATCTTTCTTTCATTTTGCATCCATTTCTTCCTGTGCCAGAGTTAATTGAAGGGAATTGATTGGATTAAAGTGAAAACCATTTTCTTTTCCCTTAGTAAGCATTTCTTACCCGAGATAAACTCATCTGCGCTGAACGGAGGCAGAGTGCAGCTCGTGGTGAGTTCTGTTGCTTGTTTCTCCCTGAAATTCATTCATTTCTTCAAATCCTACTTCAAAACTTGCAATGGATTAAAAAGCACATATATGGCGTATTTGCAACAAAGACCTAAATATTGTGGAATCACTGCTTTTTCTGAGGAATGAATTTATTATGTATCCTATGTTTAATTGGCATAATGTCAAACGGTTGTTACGTGATCAACACAAGACTTTAAAAGTGTAATTTTATTTATTTAATATATATTTATTATATGTAATAAAATATGGCAATAAAGGCAGATTTAGGTATTTTGGAACACAAAGCAAACACCCCCTGCATTTCCCTTATTTTTAAAGATTAATTAATTCATTTTCATCAATTTTATTTAAAATTGATCAACTTTTATTTATCTTTTCATAGCTTATTCCTTTCACACAAATAGATATACAATGTATCTTAGCAAATGCAATTTGCACACAATGTTTCATGCTGTTTCAACTGGGTTGTTTTATGGAAAAACCCATCTTCACTCAGTTGTTCCCTCATTTATTACCAAACCAGTGATATCAAAAGCTGGTAAAAGATAATAAAAAGGGAAAATACAAGTAAACTCTACACTTATTGCAGGACTAATTAGTTTAAATTAGCCTAAATAATCTCTTAAAGAGAGAAAAGGGAAGTGGATAGTGGCTTTACATGAAAGACTTGAAGTATAAGAACCATTTCACTTTTACACTATGAAATATTTTGTGTTGATTAAAGTTCGACTTTAAGAATCAATGTTTATAAATAAAAATCTGTTTTGGCATTACAAACAAATGAGTGCAAATACTTTTTAGGGTCATATCTTAGTTTACTAAAAGTATTAACCACTCACGTTATTTTATCTTTCTTTTACCTATGATGTGTTCACCTACTCATCTGTCACCTGTTGCCTTGTGAGATTTGCTTATATAATTAGAATATAACATATA
>JBAMIG010000010.1:8915183-8927007 GCA_037177335.1 Kiunga ballochi | reverse complement strand
ATCTATTATTTTTGACTATTTATTTTTTTCCCATATATTTACTATTTATTACCATGGAATAAGTAAAAATGATTACATTGTAATCTCCTGCTGTCTGGTGGTCACCAGGGTCAAGGGGACCAGTATCATGTGGTAAACAACATTATGGGTGAAGTTTCTGCCATAAAGTGATGCAACATGTCTCAGAAACAGTATGTATTTAATTAAAGGGTTAATTGTATAGGTATCACAAAATGAAAAGGTTTTTAAAAAATTAAACAGCATTCTGCATTTAATACTGCAGAAACATATCTTTAATCAGAATAGTAAATGTATATGGACATCTAAAATCTTATTGATGGATAATATAATTATTTCTGTCACACAGCACGAGGGAAAACAGAAACTAGAATAAAATAAGGAGAATTTGAATCCAATTCACTTTTAAAAAGGAGAAACAAGCTAAAATGGTTCTGCAGTGGACTGTCTGGAGGCGATAATTTATTTTAGTCCCCCCAAAAAAACCTGACTTTTCACAAATTAGTAAAATGGGATTTAATCAACATTTGTTGCTGTGTTTGGCATGCAGATGTGTACAGCCACCAGCAGGAAACGCATGTTTTAGATGCACACATCTGGGGCAAAATAAAACTATAAATATTATTTTTCACCTCGCATCTGGAGAAATTACCTTAGCGGGTATTTGTTTATATTCAGCCTGACCAAAACATCATTTCAAAAGACTTTTAACAAACGAAATAAACATCGCGAAACCATTTTTTCTTGTGTTCGTATTACACAACTAGAATTCCTCATTTAATCTGTTACCAAAACAAAGATCACAGCTGTTTAAGTTTTTCTCCATCCTAAAAATATCAAACTCATTTTAAAATGCAAAGAAATGTAGTAAGTTATGTTTGTTTTATGGATTCATGTTGCTTTGATTCCTGTAAAACACTTGATTATTAACAGTGTGACCCTGCTGACGACTCGTATTACATGAGGAACCTGGTGACTTGGTTGAGTGACTGACAGTTGAAGTTTGTCAGTGCTCAGGAATGCCTGTCTCCTGGAAGGACAAAAGACAAACAAACAAAATGGAAACAGACTTTAAAGGCACTGAAGCACCTCTTTTGCATTCGGACTGACAGACAGACCGTTTAGGGGAAATAAATGCTGTGTTTTTTGTGTGTCGGAGACGTTTCTGTGGATTGGGTTAGACTTTCCACTAGAGTGGCTGTAGGCGTTGTGATGTCACATTTCTGCTTTTTGAAGTGGCTCGTTCGGCCTCTCAGGCTTCGGTTTGGTCGTTGGACTGTGTTCAGTCACATAAAGGATTGACGTGACTGATAATTAGCTCCGTTCAATCAAGGCCTGTGTTGTATTTTGAGCGTGACCACTGTTACATTAACTGTCAGGGTTTTCCTTTTTGAACTGAAGCTAGAAATCTTTCTATGTGGCTCACATGACAGAATTAGTCTGACTGATCAACCTGTGGTGACCAGAGGCGCACAGCTTCTTAAAGTCTTGCTGTTATGGCTGGAATCTCCAGACGCTGGCCCACCAAACCAGACTGAACTTTTCACATTTTCTCCTCAGCTTGAGCGAGTCCAACAGGTCATCTTAGAAGCCCAATAAGGCGCACCACCATGCCCCCCTGCTACTTAAGAGCACCTCTGTTTATTTTTATTTTTTCTCCTGTGGCACCATGCAGTCCCAGGTAACTGCCACTGACCCCAGAGCGAACCAAAGCTATGCCTGGTGTGCATTGCAGGTGGTGCAGCTCTGGATGGACGTGTGGAGGTGCGAGATGGACCTCGGTTAGAGGTAACATCATTCTTTCCACTGAGGTGAAAAGAAGGACTCTTCCTGTTGTTGCTTTTAGGGTGGAAAACTCCCTGCCTTGTCGACTGTGTCTTTGAGGTTGAGCAAATATCCATGAGTCCTGTGCAAGACTTTTTTCTTTTTCACTTTAATTTAGTGTTTTTGGACCTTTGGAAAATATTTTTGTTTTATTCACATAAACAGAAACAATCAGGAAATCAGCTTTCAGAAAAAAAAAAACATCAAAGTTATGCAGTTTATTCATGCATTTTTCTTAAAACAAACAAACAATATAATATAAACATTTATACTTCTATGCTTAACCTTACATTAAATATGCAACATCAAATATAAATATTAGTTTAGAAAGAAATGTTTGTCATTATTAGGATCGAATTAGAAATTATATTGATGGATTTCTTGCATGCACCAATAAATAACAGTTAAGGATTTTATGGCAATAAATAAATAAATAAATAAATAAATAAATAAATATGCGCTGAAAATTCGCTTCGATTCAATTTTAAAATAAATAAAATAAGACGCATTTTTATTTGAATTAATAATGCAAAGCAATTCCGATTTCCTGTAAGTTTCATTGATCTAAATCAATAAAACTTTATTATCGGCTTTAAAATACATTAATAAAAACGTTCCTGAAGGCCATAAATCTGTAAAAAAAAAAAAAAAAAAGTTCAAATAACAAACCCCCTGAATAAAACAGTTTGTGTGAATTTGAACTTTTTCACTTCTCCATGTCCAGAAAAACGCAAAGCGATCTTCCCCGGATGGCCTTACTGTCCTGCAGCTGGATGAACGATCAGCTGGTGCCCAGCAGGGCAAATAAAAGCCCATCTTCAGGTGCAACCTGTAGCTGCACATAAATCATTCCCTCATTGTGGCTGTCTAAACAGGCTGTAAATTAGAGTCACTTTTGATCGCTTCCTCGGAGCGGCTCACAATCCCCTCAAACTGCTGTTTGGGTTGGATTCAGCGCGTGGGAGGAGTTGGGTGTTGTTTTCATTCACAGAGGAGGAGATGAGGGGGTCGTTAAGGATCTCAAACTCTTTGGGGGCTATAAAGACGTCGTGCCTGCAAGACAGAGCAAATTAACTCCATCGGTGAATCGTTGCATTACGGAGCATCTGTCCGCACCTCCGATGCGCCACGGCGACCAGTTTGCGTGTTTTTCCATGCTGATATTTGATTAGAGCGCGTGGCGAGGATGATGGAGTACATGGATGAGAAGTTTGCTTTGAAAAACCAAGCGATGAAGACCAGTGATTACTACATGGACCAAGTCATGGAGAGCCTGGACAGCGCGCAGTACTTCAATAAGTCCTCCCCGAAATGCGCGCAGGCCTTCGGGCTGCAAAGCAGCGAGCACCGCTCCTCTCCCTGCGGGGATCAATCCGGTGAGTCACAACTTTTTGTCTTTTCCCTCCTTTTTAAAACACGTTTTTACTCCATACATGCAAGTGATTTTTTTCTTTGTTTTACAGCTTATAGTTATAATGGGATAGAATGATTTTCTCAATACTTTCCAGGGAATTACGTGGTGCCAAAAACGGACGAGGACACTTTGCACTCGGAACTCGGGAGGTCGATGGACAGCTGTTGCACTTTGCGGGCGTCTCCGGTGACGACAGGGTCAGAGAAGACAGATCTGGACGACATGGGAGACAAGTGCGACAGCAATGTGTCCAGCAGCAAGAAGAGGAGACACCGGACGACCTTCACCAGCGCGCAGCTGGAAGAGCTGGAGAAAGTGTTTCAGAAAACTCACTATCCAGATGTTTATGTGCGGGAACAGCTGGCCATGAGGACGGAATTAACAGAGGCTAGAGTGCAGGTAGCCATTTAGGCCTTTTATTATTATTATTATTATTATTATTGCTATTATTATTGCTATTATTATTATTATCATTATTATTATTATCGTTATTATTATTATTTATTAATATTTTTATTATGATTATTATTTATTGCTATTATTATTATTATCATTATTATTATCATTATTATTATTATAATAACCTTTTTTTAACATGTAAGCCTAAAGGAAAAAGGAAAAAACCATCTTAGGTGTTTTTTTTTAATTTATTTATATTTTTCAGCCTTGGATCTTTAAAAAAAAAAAAAAGTTTTACACCTACAATTTAAGTCAATAATCCATATACATGCATATTAAATATTTCCAACCTCCCTTTTCTTTCTTTAAGGTGTGGTTTCAGAATAGAAGAGCAAAGTGGAGGAAAAGAGAGCGCTATGGGCAGATCCAGCAGGCCAAAACTCACTTTGCCACCTACGATCTGTCGGTGTTACCGCGGACCGACAGCTACACACAGGCGAGTTACATTTATGTTCCCCACCCCCTCGTTCCCCCTCCTTTCTCCCTGTCAGAAAAAAAGGAGGTGAAAAACATCTAAAAGCTGTTTGTCTGCGTCACGTTTAACATGTCACCATTTCCCTAAAAGACCCAATTTATAAAAGTCATACAAATTGAATAAAGCCTTCCATTACTGCTTTATGAATCACTTCTTATGAAACCCATCCTCAGATAAGAGCCGGACACTGATTAGAGCCCCTGTGAGGTGTCACGTCAGAATGAATGGCCTTATATCAGATTTCATGTTGGCTGACCATTAATCTTGCTCTTTGAGCAAAGGTCAGATACAAGATGAGGTGAGAGGAGATGCGGCATGTCAGTTTGTCCTTTTTGGTAGGTGTTCATAACACAAACTCAGATCGGGCCTCTGAGTCTTGCTCCTTTTTGCTTGCTTATTCTTTTTCTTTCTAAGATGGAGATTTGCCAGCAGCAGTTTCTCACAGAGGTCTGTGTTCACATTTTGGGTTAAAAGAAAGCAGCTGAAGTGTTTTACACAAAGAGGCAGAGTTTTAAAGAGGAACCGGAGTTCTGTCTCAAAGACTCAGTTCTGCTGGACTGTCTTGCATTCTCCGCGCACATGTTTCTGATCGGTTCCCTCAGATACCAGCCATCATGCAGCTGATCTGGATTACTTTCATTAAAAGGATGGACCTCCTTGTAACTGTGTCGGCTGTTGTCTCTCTAAACACACTGGACATGGACTGGATTCTTGTGGCTTTAAAAGAACTACACTTTTCTTCTGTTGACTCTGGTTTTGGCCCTTATTGCTGCTCTTTGGGCTGGGATTAAAGTTCTCCTTATCAATGACAAATGTTTTCAAGAAAGCACTGTTCAGGGATATTTAATGCTCCAAGTTGATCCATACAGTTCTGCTTTTAATCTTTTTTTTCCTACAGACATATTGACAGTAATTATTCGGGGGTCCTTGTTGTTATTTCAGTTTATATTCTCCTATAGTTTCTTTTGTTTTCCACACAGACAGATGTGCTTAATATTACTGAATTGATGCGACTTTATGTGTTGATTTTTGTTTCTATTTGTTTCTATTTGATTTAATTGAAATTATATTTGAGGAAGATGATGCAGTGACTTTATGTTACCAGAAAATTAAAATCCAGATTTTTGAACGCTGTTTCTTTTTGCCGTGCTCTAACTCCATTTAATGTGATGAAACCATTAACAGAATCTGTGAGGAAGACGTGTGGAGCTCCTGCTCCGGTCATCGCCTCCACAGACCATCCTGTCTCCTCCTTCATTTTAGATACCACAACAGGCCGATTGTCCCGTATTAATTAATGAAAATGCTTTACACTTGCTGTTTGTAGCTTTTTACGTGACATAATCTACAACTTTTTATTGCTTTTATTTCATCTCCATTTTTTCTGGGTTTCTTATATTTAAACACTGACACAGCAAAACCAAACAAAACAAAAAACAACAAAAAACAAAAGCAATGTGTTATTTTTGTTAAACATATAGAAACTGAGGCCATTTTTACAATGATACTGTTGGCAGATAAAACAAGTCCATGAAATTGTGATTACTTTGCTTGCACCACTGACTTGTATTACATTCTCCTTTTCTTCTCTGACATAGATATCTTTTTATTTAAACTGTTTAAATGTAATAATAACATTTTTATCTTGTTGCTCACCTTTTTATGTGGCACAATGGATGGAAATTAGATTTGGACCAAAAAGCAAGAGTTTTAACATATAATCTTTTAAATGATCTAATTTTCTTTAACTATTTGTGTCCCTTGTAAACAATGTTTCTTTCCCATCTTTAATCAGGTTATTTCTACTCCAGTTTATAATTATTTTCAGTGCAGAGTAAAGAAACCGTGATTCATGCTGAAAGATGAAGCGATCAGAGCTTTGCAGCACCAATTTGTAATAAAATGCTACATCGATTTACACAGTTTAATCATTGATAACTAGCAAAGAGCTCTTTTTGTTGTTTTTTTTGTGAATACTTGTATTTATTCTCCTGTGAAACTTTCTAAGACTTCTTAAAAAGTAAAAATGAAACAATCACATGAGCCATATTGGCTTGTTAAAGTGATGAAACACTCCCTGCTGTCTCTAACGGCGTCTTTTCCCAACAGATCCCAAACAACCTGTGGCCGAGCCCGGCTCCCGGCAGCTCTGTGGTCTCCTCCTGCATGCTGCCTCGAGGCTCCCCTCCCTGCGTCACCTCCTACTCACACTCCCCCCGCTCAGCCGCCGCCGCTGACCACGGCTACGTGGGCTTCCCCAATCAGCAGAATCAGTTTGGCCACGTTTCCCTCAACAACTTCTTCAATGCGGACTCGCTCCTCACGCCGGCTGCCAACAGCCACCCGGCCTTTGAGACCAAGCCCGAGTTTGAGAGGCGCTCATCGAGCATTGCCGTGCTGCGCATGAAGGCCAAGGAGCACACGGCCAACATCTCCTGGGCCATGTGATCAAGGTTTCTATGTATGTCTGGCGAATCTGAATCCAATCTGGAAGTTTTCCGAAGCGTTTCTGTTTTTTTTTTGGTGGGAGCTGCTTTGAGAAGCTGAAGTGGCATTTAAAACCAAAGCAAGCTTCTGTCTGCTCCGTGAGGAAACACTGATGCACCTCTGCACACAGAAAATACAATTTGTGACAATCAGATGTCTTTAAAAATGTCTTGCGACAATTTCTGTAGCTTAACCAGAACAATACATAAGAGCTTCAGGTTATTCTTCAGTGCATTTTTCCTTTTCTTTGTTTAATCTCATCAGATGCTATCCACTCTTCGATGGCCCCTCGTGATTGGTGGAAGAGAGAGTTCCTCTTGACTGGTGGGATAAATCTGAGTAAGGGGTCCCAAACCACTCTCTATTTCTGAGCACTGTGAATAAGCTTTTCTCTCATTAATGTCTTCCCCCTGGTTCTGTCTCAGGACTAAAGATGAGCAGGGACAAGAAAAACATCTGACCTGATGTACTAACATGTCCGTGTGCTTTGTAGCAAAGCTCTGAATTTCTATTTTCCCCCTTTGTGCTGCATCACAGACAAGCAATGCAGGCAAAAGGAGGCAGATGTTTTGTAATTGTTTTTGTGCTTTAAATTTATCTGAAGGAATCAAAATAATAAATGAATGTCACTCAGTTCTGGTGTGACGGCATTTTACTCTTTTAAAAGAAGTGTCTGTTTCTATGAACAGGGTAAGCATAAAACCTGCAGAGAACTGCTCCTGCTACTCCGTATTTAGCTCTTCTCTGAGGCGGTCGCACAGAAAGCACCACATTCATCTGAAGCTGAATATTTCCAGCATTTTTCTGTTCGTTCCAGTTTGAGAAATAAATGTTTAAACGTGTTTGGAGCTTTTAAACAAAGAAACTTTCCCTCGTCATATTTCAGGCGAAGAATCATAATTTTATAAGAATTTGAGGCTAAAGCTGCAGTTTTAAAAATAGCAAAGCCAAACCCACGTCGCTTAGAATTTCCTCTTTGGTCTGCTGCTGCAGAGAGCTCCAAGTCAGAAAATTCCCCTCAGACATGCACATTTTTACATCACCTGTGTCAGAGCTTTATAATACAACTAGTCTGCATTAAAAGTTACTCAGGCTGATGTGAGACTGACAACTTTAGCAGATACTGATAAATATTTGCTGCTTCGTCATGGCAACTGTAATGATGCAAAAGGTCCCTTTCTTCAAATTCTGTGTGAAGAGACTTTTTTATCTAATACACACCTGCTTCGTTACAATGGGAATGTTTTCTTAGTGCCTTTGCTGCACGGACAAATTCCAAAATAAAAGAAAAAAACTGAAATGATCAGTTTACAAACACTGAAGGGAGATAAATGTGTGCTGCCAAGGTGAGGGTGCCAGGATGGGATATAAAAGGAAACTCCAGCAAGTCTTTGTCTGTCAACACTTTCAATGCGAGGATGAGTCGTGGCTCATTGTTTTGCATCAAATATCTTTAGAGGAAAATCTATAAGTTCAAAGAAATATTGCATCTGATACAAAATCACAAAGAAATTGAACCTTTAAAAAGCCAGAGTGAGTCTAGAGATTAGACTTTGAGATTAGATATGGAGAAAACCTCATACGCACATCCCAAAGACAGAAACCACTGTTTCCTCTTTGGTGCTTCCCTTTGAGCCCTCACTGCGAGAAACCAGTCCACCCAACCTGATAAGTAAACTAGCATGGACGTTGAAAACCACCTTCATCAGACTCGTGTTAATCTCAGACAGAAATATGATGAGTATAAGTCCTGGATGCACTGTGGCCTCACAGCAAAAAGGTTGCTGGTTTGAGGCTCAGCTGGAAGGAGGTCCAACCAGGAACCTTTCTGTGTGGAGTTAGCATGTTCTTCTCTGGCTTCCTCCCACCTTGGGGACAGGCTGAATGGAGGCTCTAAATTGCTCATAGGAGTGAGTGTGGGTAGACATGGTTGTTTGTCTATGTGTGTTGGACCTGTGATGGACTGGTAACCTGTCCAGGGTGTAACCCCACCTCTCACCCAATTTCCACTGGGATTGGCTCCAGCCCTCCCAGCAACCCCATTCAGGGAATAAGCTGTAGATTATGGATGGATGAGTTCTGGTTCTGCATGCAAAACCCGAGAAAGAGGTTCTTGTTAGGCATCAGACTCCATTCGATGGTGACTTGCATATAAGCAAAAGTATGGAGGATGCAGATTCTGTTGGAATATTAGACAGCCTTCAGTCATCATCACACTGTGATGGTTTAGTTCTGCAGGGCATTTCCAGACTCATTCTGCATGACTTACAACAACATGCCTTACACACAGAGTGGGCCAGATCTGTCTCCCATTACAAATGTTTCATGTCAAGGAGAGTCAGATGAGGAGGACCACAGACAGATTATCAGCTGGAATGTTGTATCCATCCAGGCTTTGCCACTGAGCAATAAAAGAAAAGTAACACTATCATTAAGCTTTTTATCCCAACTGTTGGTATTGTTTTGACTCAACCTTTCTCAAAATGACATTTCTAATTCCCCGTTTTATTATGGATCGAGTTTGTTGACAACGAGAAAAGTTTGCAACCTGATGCTTTAGATGAACAATTTATCAAACCCTCGACGTTTCGTCTCATCAATAGTAGCCGTCGCCACGAGGCCCCAGCTTTACATGTTTCTTGTAAAACTAACACTCCCCGTCCTTTAATCTATCACACTGTCCTGTAATTGGGAGCATGTCTCCCTCTTTGTCCTCTGTTTCCACACTGACATCATCCTTTTGCTCTGACTTCACAGTATGTGATGGAGAACATCACCACGGAAACCCTGAATATGAGAGCGGCAGGCTTGATTCAGTTAGGGGTGTAACTTGGATCAGATGCTTTGGATAAGGGGAAAAAAAGCAACTTTTGTTTCTCTGAGGGGGCTTCCTGCTTGTTGTCATTGAAAAGTATAACACTGTGCCTCATCTGTATGCATTACGAGGCTCTGATCCGTAAGTGCTCACTTATTTAGAGTTAAATGGAAGCAAATGATATGGTTACTGTGTAATATTAAGGTTTACTGTAGTTTATTCGCAGTACATGATGTAATTATTTTTTGTCACATTACTTCATTTATAATTAAAGGATCAATGTGTTTTTTATGTCTATATGTAAATGAGACACATGTTAAATCAAAGACACATGCTAACAAGAGGGGGGTCATTTTACTACTAAAAAGAAAGGCCTGCTTTGAAAGATCACACATACAGTTCATACATTTAGAACAAATTTGTTCTTTCATCCCATGTTTCATCCACTTTAACCGCTATCCATCCATTACCCGTCCTCCCATCATTCAATCACGGACAGTTTTGCTAACTCGATAAAGTTTTCCTTAACGGTAAGGTTGTATCTTTGCAGTTGTTGCAGAGATTTACACCATTTCTCTGTTTTAATTTATATGTAAAGAGAGGCAGCGTGTGTGTGTGTGTGTGTGTGTGTGTGGAGGGGTTTGACACATAGATAAAAAATTCAGCGTTGCAATAAAATGGATGAGGATTCTATTTAAGACGCATCATGAAGCTCTAACACTGCGAGTTCATATTTCTTCAGGGCAGCTCATCACTTCTTTTGCCGACTGGTCTGAAAAATCTTTCCTCCACCAGTATAGTTTGTTAACCCCTGTGCATGACTTCCATTTGCTATCCTGTCAGGTCAGAGGTTGACAAAAAAAAATCCTCTCCCAAAAAGCTGCTATTGAAATGTTACAGAAGAATATTTTCCCCTTTTTTGTTTTGCTTAAATCTTTCAATCAACTGCAGTCATTATAAAAACTTTTTATCTGTTTAAATGTCAGTTTGATCACATGAAGTTGCTGTTTTTGTATATAAAAAAAGTTATTTTCAATGTCAGAATATTGGAGATTTCTCATTCAGTTTAAAGATTGGATTCTAGTAATACTACTACTTGTTGCATTATTGACCAATTATAATAAAACTTTGTTTTAGTAAGCCTGTATTTAAAAAAACCAAAGGAAAATAGAAGCTCCTGCTTCATACCCCAACATCTATTATATATTTTATGTGGATATTTACTTATATAAACAGTGACGTCTAGAAATGAACATTTAAAGTGACAGAAATGTCAGGAAAAATGGACAAAATATTATTCTGCAATGTTTTTAAAGCAGTATCAGTGGACTTTCATGTCCACTAATGAACTGAAATTGTAGTAAATTTGTCTGCCGTGTCCTGGTGACCTGAGGTAAAATGAAAAAGTTCATCAAGTGAAACAAGTTCTTTCCAAACATGATCCTTTATGAAACAGCACAACCAGCATGGAGGCTAAAACTTAAAGGAATGACCAGAAAGATAAATGTTAGCAGATGCCAGTAGATGCAAGGAGCTGACATTCCCAGTAATTCCCACCATGCAATGATATGCAATTTTTCCTTCAAACAACTACTAATGGATTGTTTTTGCTTTACCAATAAATAACTTTTATAACACACAAAAAAAGCTTTAAATTTCACAGTCCAATAATCTGACCACTCCAAATGATTTAACATAGTTGTTCATGGCTGGCCCACAGAAAGTCTACTGCCCCTACAGGCCGCAGGAGGTAAATCATCAAAAGCAGTCTTCTTGCCCCCTATGAGCTTTTCACCTACAACATAGTAGAAACTAACATAGAAGGACCCCAACATGCAAAGCATTGACATAGACATAGACGCCGCACGTTCCATCCGTGTCACCATATTGGATGGGTCTCTGCCTTCAAGTCCAGCTATACTCAACCGCAGTCAGCAGGAATTTAGCAACTGTCCATTCTGTGCAACCCACGGTTGCAATAACCATTAAAATACAGATAAAATATTAAAATAAGATGCTTTTTCCCTGTAAGGTAGTATGTATGGCTTATTCCTCTTATCAAGCCATGAAAGTGAAGTTTTTATGATTTTCCTTATTGACCTTCAGGTAGAATTTCCAAATTATTAGTGCTTTATATGGAATTGATCAACTGTCAGTATCACTTCCTCATACGTCCTCATAAATCATTAGTTTACAGAATGTTTTGTCTGTAACTCCACGCTGGAGTTACAGACTTGTAAAAAGCTGCAATACAATTCTATTTCAGGTATTTCAGCTCCATGTGCACAGGGAACACATTGTTTATTGATACATTTGAAATTTTCCTGTTAAT
>JBAMIG010000010.1:8891721-8903161 GCA_037177335.1 Kiunga ballochi | reverse complement strand
GGGGGGGCACCAGGTGGGACTGAGAGCTGCTCTCTCAACTTTTTCATCAGAGCAGATGAAAGATAGCAGACTGCTGGCATTACGATGGGGCACTTAGTCTGTGGAGCCAAGAATAAAAGGAAAGATGAATGAACTTCACACTTCATATAAGAGATAGAAAAAGTGGCAAAAATGGCTGGATGGTGGTGGAGAGAGGTTCATACTATATGTGCCTGTAAGGGCAAACTGTGACCTTGACAACCTTAACACTTATGCCTTAAAGGTAAAAAGCAGTTTGGGTATTTCTAAGGAAAATCTAAAAATAAAATTATCCTTGTTGTCCTGGAAACCTTTTAAATGCACAATTTTACTCTGATGAACTGATAATTGCATGAATCACTGGTTTCTCCAGTTTTTAGAATGAAGTGCCATAAAAATCAACTGTGATAGATGTTTATTTAAAAGATAAATTAGGGTAAATATTTTCAGTAAATAGCAACTCCTCTAGATATTTAAGTATGGTATATATAAATGAACAAGAGACCAGGACAGAGGTAAGAAGTGCAGATAATAAAGAAGCTAATTATGCTAAGGGGAGCTCAGATTGGCCTCCTATGACTACCTACTGGCTGAAAATAAGAACAGAAAACTCAGATTTTATCAAAGTAAAGCTGTTTATTTCAGATTAAGTGTTAAATAAAGAGACTTACATGACAGAATTCATAAGCAAGAAATATTTGTATGACTAAAGTGCTTATCCAGCAGGCTTTATGCCTAAAAAACTACTCCTGCATGTTTCAGCTGTCAATGTAATGCTAATACAGGTTTCAGCCCACAGTGTAAAATCCTGTGTGCAAGCACATTAAATCATTCTGCCTGGTTTAATTAAATGAATATAGTACATTAAGGTACAGTAAGGCAGAAGTCAGGGAAGAAGTGAAAGCTCAACAAGTTATTGGCATTGTTATAAGGATGCAGCATCTTAATAAAAGAGGAAGGAAAACTTGCCAGAGGAGTCCCCTCTGAAACTGCTGAAGAAATTTATTGGAAATATAACTTCTGTAATAACATCCAAATCAATTTTAACTTACTTCGCTTAAACCCAACTTTATCCGAGGCAGTAAATAAAACATAGCCCAAAGGCTGTTGTTAGGTCTCTCTTATAAACATGCTTCCATTGATTTAAAGAGTGAAAGCCAGTTTTTCCATGCACCCATCATCTTGTTATCTTGTTAAAAGTGTGAAAGTGTCACCTGGTAGGAGGCTAGCAATTACAGTTAGCCATTTTACACACACATCACAATTGATTGCTCTTCCCATGTGGATTTAGGCATCGTTATTTCTAAGCAGTAACAACCAAGAAAGGAATGAAAATAAAAGTAGGAAAAACTTTATATTAATCTGTAGCCATAGAGTATAAACACACTGGAAAAAGATAATTAACTCATGGATACACGTTTCTTTTCTAATGTTAAACATGACCACACATATGAGATCTGATTTGACTTCTGTTTATTCTTGGGATGAATTATTACAATGCAAAGACGTAAAAATGCTGGAAGATGAAATATGCTAATTTCAACCCTTTGTCCTTCGGCCTTTTCCACATTTTCCCAGATTTCCAACATCCAAGCAGAGCAGAATCTTTCAGCCATAATTAAAGGTAACAGATATAGAGAAATAGCATAAATAAATAGATTATTTATGGTGTGGTTTATTTGTTTTTTTTTTTGACTGAGTCATGCGGCATCTTCTGATTTGACTTCTGATCTCTAGCAGAATGGCAGTTTTATGTGGCTGCAATGTACAGATAAATAGGTTTAGGTGAATCATCGATGTACGTTTCACAGATGACTGATTCCCTCAGGATGCATCTTCAGCTCAGATGAACAAGGTGGGAGCAAAACGTTTTTGCGCACTCAAAAAGAATAAAATCACATGAAGCAAAAAGACGTGCAGAGGATGAGATCTGAATTGATACTCAAACGCTGGGAGATAAATAATCCATGGACTGGTTTGAACTGGCATTATTTCTTTGGCTTTTTTACTACCGGTTCATGCTGTGATAGCTTGCTGCTCTCATTGTGGGAATCTCTTTTGCTTAAAAAAAGCTAAATTGTGCTTTTAGTCTGTAGAAGTAATTTAGTGTTGAACCTCTAATTATTTATTTGATTTAATGTATCTGCACGGTGAGCTTTTCCATTAAATGTGAGCGTGCTGACTTTTCTGGCAGTGTAACATTTGGTTGTACACGGTTAGATGAGGATGTGGAAAGTTTTTATGGTGACATCAAAATGGACCCAACGGAAGACTGAATTGAAAACCCACACAGGCTAAATCAAAACATTTTGCACCTTATTCACACCAGGATAGTTTGAGGAACATGGTTTGATGAAAATGTCCCCTTTCCTTTGGTTTGGTTTGCTTCCACACTGCATTTTATAGTGGACCAAACTGGCACCCAGTTACAATGGCTAAAGGGTAATATTTCCCAAAATGACCACTGAAAATCTGGAATCATTGATTAGCTATTCAGCTCTTTTAGGCTACACACTATGTGTGTGTGCATGTTTTGTGTTGGAATATCATTTCCTCACTTTAGAGTTTAGACTATTATTATTGATATCATTATTTCAGAAGCAGCACTAGTGGAGCCAAACATATTTGAACTCAACTCAAGAACACAAAAGCAGACTTCAAAGTGCTCCAGGAAAAGGCTGTTTCTTCATCAAAAGGATGCATCTGTCCGTAAAACACTCTTTCCTACAACTCCAGTCAAGATCCAATATAGTCAAAATGTGCAACTGAATAGGATAAAATAGATTAGAATAGAAAAGAATAGAATAGAACACATAGGTGTCCTTTTTGTAGTCTAATATTTGCTGTAGTTTTGTGGTAAAAAAAACAAAAACATTGAAGATTAAAAGTGTAGCTTTTGTCAAACATGACCAGATAATACTTTTTATGGAGTAGGTTTTGGATAATTTTTCACAGCCCTGATTTATGTTTTGGGAATTTGTGCCATTTGGCTTTTCGGACTGGTGCCAATGCTGCACCATTTTGGGTTACATGGTTCATAACTCTGTGGCCATTCACTACATAAGTAAGATCCCAGATACATCGGATGCGATGAGCTTTCTCCAAAGAGTGCCTGAGGTTACCCTTTGAAATTGGATTCTCCAGAAGAGCAGTCATTGTTCTGTTTGCAAGAAACTTTTTAGGTCAGTATGTCTTTCGCATGGAGATGGGAACTAATAAGGTGTTATTGATATTAAATGTCATTATCAATTCTGCCTGAATCTTTATAACTTCCCTTGTCCATCCCTTATCCAATGTACTATGACAAAACGAGTATATTTATGGCATCAAAAAACTATCTGAAGCCTTTACTTCACAATGAAACTTTGTAACACTATGTAAACTAAACTGGTCTGATCCTGTATATCATTACACTTATATACAACAGATGCCAAAAATATTGGTCCAATCCAAACATAGGGAAACTAATCCACCACCTCATATAAAAGTCATTAACATGAAGTTAACTAAGAATGTCATAAAATACTCTGTACTAAAGCTGCAGATGTAGTCTAAGGAATACAGAGCAGAGCTATAGGCTACTGACTCCTCTACACAAAGATACATACAGTAACTGTGCTGTGGTCTGTTGCTATTATTTGTCTTTCTGTTACAGTTATTACAGTTTGATTCATTGTCATGCTTTTAATGGGATAGCAAAACACAATAACAAAAAACAACCTTTGACATCTAAGATCACATGTAAAGCCATAACAATCTAATGCTATTCCAGCTAGGTTAACAAACAAACTTTCAAAGACCAAATCTCAACCCCACAAGTAAAGACCACACTAAACTAAGCAGACCAAGGAGGGAGGGACAACTTGTGAACAGCAATGAACTAATCAGAGCAACAGAATATTTTATTAAATGAATAGAAGAGGAAGAGCAGTAGAGAGCAGAGGAGAGAGGCTCAGTGCACCATACTTCCCCCAGCTTCAGGCTTATAAAGCAGCCAAGCTTCAGTTGTGTAGTTAACCCTGTTCCTCACTGACCACATCATAAGCTTTATTAAAGAGGAATATTTTAAGCCTAACCTTAAATGTAGAGACTGTGTCTGCCTCCCTCACATGAGCTGGAAGCTGATTACATATCACAGGTGCTTGGTAGCTAAAGGCTCTACCTCCAGCTGTACTTTTGAAACCCTGGGAACCACTAACAGCCTTCATTTTGGGAGTGTAGTGGTCTGTTTGATTGTTGCTGGTCTATCACATCACTAATGTAGGATGGAGCCATATGGCCTTATTTCATTCTGAACTGGACTGAGAGCCAGTAAAGATATTCCATCTCAAGGCAACGTCCCGCTCCCAACATAATCACATGGAAACTAATAAAGGCTTCACTTGGCTCACATTGGAGAACAAATTGAACTTGCTGTGTCGGCACATCTTTGATTTAGTAGAGTGACAGAGATGACAGGTACTCTGACATATCGATTGTGACTCACTGTAGAAGAAGAGTATTGCTTAGTGTTCAGTTTCACACAAGCCAAAGCCCAATAGCAAATTATTTTGTTTTAAAAACTTCAACTGCCTTTGACGTGGGAATGATCAATTGTCCTGCCAGCATCCTTGTTAACCGAGCTGAAGATGTCCAGAATTTGTGAGTCATTTCTTGCACTGTGAAATGCAGTGCTGCTTAGAACAGTGAGTGATGAAATGGTAATTGGTGGAGTTCATGTTAGTTTGACAAAGTCACAATTTATACCTAACAAAAAGCTTATGACTTTGATTTCTGTAAAGGGCCTGATAGGATTAGTAATGCTACAACAAGATGAATGGATCTAAGTCCAGGTCAGAGTTAGTGAAAATAAAAAGTAATGTTAATGGCTGTAGACTGAAGTTAAAGGTTGAAAGAAAGGAAAAACCTTTATAATGTTCAAGTGTGAGGGCTCATATTAAATGAGACTATGTACAAATGTCTACTAAAGATTTGCATTAACAAAAATGTGTACTGTCATTGCACATGCAAAATAAAATGAACAAACTGGTTTGTGCTCACTGAGGAATGTGTCCTCCAAAAATAGAAAAACAATGAATCTGCATTGTTACAGTAGTATGTCTGTCACAATAAATATGCAATATGAGGGATTAACACATTTTGCAGATTTTGAGGAAAAGAAAATGTACATTTATTGATTTTGCACAATTTAACAAACTTTGCTTGTAGAAAGGATACCTGTATTTATTATATTATATATATATATATATATATATATATTGTTATATTGTTAGATTATATTGTTATATTTATCATATTTATTTATTATATGAAAGGAGGAGCAAACTGTGCACATATGGTTGTTGTCACTAGAAGGAAACACTTAAATGGAGCAAGGAGACGCAGAGAACACACTCTCTCTCATGAATATTTATGGGATGAACAAGGAAACGATCATCAAAACATATGGCTTATCCAAGATTATCATTGTGGAGCTGCTTGAAGTGATCAGGATGGGATTTGTAGCCAGGTCGAGGAGTCATGCAATACCTGCAACGACACAACACTGCTTACGAGTGTGCACTTTTTTGCATATGGGTCTTCCAGCATTTGGTAGCCGTTGCAGGTGGAAGATCAACTACTTACCAACATTGTGGCAAAACATTAATCTTTCCTTAATGTGTTCATGTCATCTTTATTATTTCATCCATTGTTCTCAATGTTTTACTGACTTCCTTAGATTCTTTACTAATTTGCTTCCTGTACTTCTTCAGCAGTTTCATTTCTTTGCTGTAGCTCCTGTAAGGGTTTGTTTGCTTCATCAACTAAAACCTTCGATGCCATGGGGTCAAATTTTCTTTTGCACTTTCTCTTCAAACTCATCCTTCTGCAAACCAAGAGACTCACAAAACTGTCATTTTAGAGAGTCTGCACACGTTTGCCCCTGCCGCCATTTATGCGAGTACTCTTAGTAACTTACCTGCTAACCATGAGTCAGCCTCGTGCAAAATGCCAGGCTGCACATGCAAACTACTACCCTCAATTTGGGATCTGACTTTATGTGTTTTAAATCAAGTGACATAAAATTTGATGACTAAATGATCTAACACTTCGTTTAAAATAATTGTACTAATTTAAAATTACCTTTTTAACAGTGTTTCACTGGAAATCATTTACAGTAATTGAGCTAACATAGCAACAATCTTCCACTGAACATATCTAATTCATTAGAACTCATGGATTGCCTGTGACTTTCTCTTTCTCTCTCCTCATTTTTTAACTTGGGCAGACTTTCTTCCTTTGGCTCCACTTAACAACAGATAATTTGCAGTCTGTCTTGCATCATGTCTAAACAAAAAATGGACGCTTGTCTTGTATCTTCCTGCATAGCTTTCTTTCTTTCATCACTTCCTTAGTTAATAATGATATTGTGTTATTTGTGTGTGGCGTGGCATCGTAAAGCAGATTGCAGCTTGTATGTACATTATTACCCAGGCTGGAACACATAGCTGGGTATGCTGCAGGCAGCCATGGCTCCAGGAATGTATGTAATTTAGTTAAATGCATTTTTTTAGGTCGTAAAGTTATGTAAGCATTGCTTTAAGGGTAATTTTCAACATAAAAAAATGTTTGAATTCCAATCACTTGGTCTGATTTGTGATTGTATGTTATTTTGAAACCTACTCTGGGTTGTAGGTGCGGCTCTGGCTCAGCTGTAGGGAAGGGTGGTGAAGCTGTGGTCCTGGAAGCAGCAGCAGGTGAGACAGATTGGCGCTATACTGCATGTATAATCATGATCTGTCTTTGTCTGCAGTAGAATATTGAGTCCCTGGGAGAAGAATAAAGATGGCTGGCCGTCCTGTTCGCACCATAAATTGCTCAAACTGAACCTATGTGTGTGTGCTGTTCTGTCAGGAAGAACTTTGCAAGTAGTGACACTGCTACGATACTCACTGTTTCCTTTTAATAAAATTCCCATTTCTCTCGTTTGATTTCTGGTTTGTTTTTGCGCTATTGAAGGCGATGCATCTGAAATGAAAATTTTCAGTGTGACAGATAATCACTTAAAATGTCTCTGTTCACATGCATTAATCTGTGCTAGCAGGGCCTCAGCTGGTGCACTAGTCTCAGAGGGACCCTCCTCTGCAAAATGAAAACAACCCATTAAGATTCAGCAAGAGATTCAGGACACAACCTGTCAGCTCTTCCAATAACATTCAAGCATTATTGATCATTAGCAGTGCAGTAGTTTAATGCATTTCTGTGAAATAAGCATGTAAACGGCATTGATGCATGATTCATTCATGTCTTTGTTACTTTATGGCAAAGTCACACATCGCCTCCTCAATTTAAGATTCCTTAATTTCATGATTTTTTCCTTTCATTTAATTACGTAATTATAACACAAAAAACCAAACTAATTCCAAAAACATGACTATGTCATTGTATATGTAGTGTAAACATTTTAAACATGCTTAATTACCTGTTATTGAACATCGTTTTAAGACACGTACACTGTAGTACTCTGTGTTTATGGAAAAATCAGAAAGTGTTTTTGGAAATACAGGTTTAATTTAATACGTTACTGCTCGATGGAAAGACCATTTACTGAAGTGTTGAGGGGAATTTTCAGGGTTTTACGAGAGGAAATAAGATGGATAAGATTTAACATGAACATCATGACTTATTTACATGTTTCTATCTAAAAAGCTTCATGAAAAAAATGTAAATGTAAGCTTTGATTGGCTGAAGGAAGAGATTGGCATCGTAAGAAAGTCATATGAGAAGCAGTAAGTGTTTAGGAATATATAATTATGAGGCATTTATGGTTAAATGTACTGCTATAGCCTGAAGTAAAACTGTTATTAGGTTCTTGTGTCTGTTAAATAAATCTTGTTACTACTTAAAGTATTATTTTAAGCTTGCGTAGCATTTTAGAAGACTGGATTATCTGGAAATGGTGTTTGCAAAATACCAGATGAGTAAATGTTTGTTTAAATGTTGGCTAATGTTGCGAACAGTAATTACTGACAGATAAGGACAGATAGACTGGAATTTACCACAATTAGCTGTTTTCATTTTGAATCAGGTTTTACTGATGGATTTAGCCCACTAAAGACAGACAGTGTGTGAATTAAGGACATGTATTGTAAAAGTCCCTCTGGTTTCACAAATCATTTAGTTTTACAGCACTGGTGACTTGCTGCCATATTCGGACAATACTGGAATAGTTCAAAGTGCACTTGATATTGTTCCTTTATATGTTACATATAAATAGCTCATTATTGACATGGCTGAAAACAGCTATTTGCTATTTAATGATATATAATGTCACTGATATCTGGCTGCGACTGTCCTTGTGTCTTTTCGTAATCCAAGAGGACTGGTTTGAGGCCTGCCTGTCCAGATGCACATACTGGTTCATAGGTCATTTGTATACAACCAAGGATGGCAATCAAATGATTAATATTTCAGCATATAACTTAATCAGTGATGACTCTCTTGCCTGCTAAAGGGATCACTTATGCTGACATGTACAGGGAACTTAAATATGGATCTCTTCTTTTGAAGGCATACAGTCAGGTGGCTCAATATGGCCCTAAAACCTGCCGGCTGAGCTAACTGTGTCTTCTTCAATCCTTTATTGATATTAGGTTAACATCAAATGTAATCATGTAAAGTTTTATTGCTCATTTTCTCTTTTATTTCAACTTTCTGTTGCAAGAGAAAATGATTGTATGTTTAGAATGGTGAAATAGATGCCAAAGGACAAAGTATTAGCGCTATCAAAGCATCAATCAAGAACTCTGATGCGGCATGAATTAAGGTTTTGTTGAGTGATGACTTAACCTAAATGTTTTTCCAGAGAAAAAGACGTCAACAGACATTAAACTTTGAGCTACAGGATAGTTAAGAGGGAGTCGATGGACTATTATGTGACTTCAAGATAAGGTTAATGCTTCGGAGAGCTCAGAAGGCAGACTCACTGCTCCTCCTGCAAAGGTCAGATATATTTACCGTCTCCTCTTTGAAATCTCATGCAAACACCGGGTACCCCCCACAGGTTTGATGGCACTTGGCACTGTGGCCATGGTTTGGCTTATGTAAGCTGTAGAAATAGATTTAGCTGCCACAACAATAAGCAGACCTGAGGGAGGATGTGTGGGTAAGATCATGCTCCCACCACATCCAGTGCTTCTTTTCAGTTTCTAAGGAAGGAGTTTGTTGCCAAAGGGAGTGATGAACTAACTTTTTTAAACCCACTAAACATTCTCACACCTTATTTGAGAGAGAAGAATAGAAAAAAGCACGGACATGCTGCGTGGGTCTGCAGTATGTACGAGGACAGGTTGTCCTCGACGTTAAGTGTTCTTAAGCACTTAACCCAAAGGATCCAATACAGTGGAGATCTTAACCACTAAATTAGTCTGGAAATGAATATGTATATTTTGCTTCCCCACAAGTCAGTTTAGATAACAAAGCAAGGTTAAATTTAGCCGCTTGAGTTGAATACTTAAAAGGCTTCTGGAGTCTATGAAATGTGAGGTATGCAGAAACCTGCAGTGTCTGCGTCACCAGAAACCAGGAGCGAGGTTGGAGATTAGATGTCTGTGGAGTTTTTCCCGAAGGGACATTTAAATGGCATGCACAGAATCTACAAGTCACAGCTGCAAAAAGCTTTGAGATGTACATTTCAAACAACAAACAATTTCATTCTTCTGGATTTTACATCTTAATATTATCATTTATGTGTTAAACATGATTTAGTAATACTGGTTTGCTGACTGTGTGACATATAATACTCCCACAGGCAGTGGTATGTGCACCACCAATGCTTCTGCTGTCACTGATGGAAGCCTTTGTTGGTGAAGATTAATAGTTTTGCTTTGTTTGGACACATTTGTCACTGTCCCAAACACTTTAACCCTACAGCTCAGTGGCTTAAGTAAAAAAAAAATGTCATTCACATTTTTTCAAACCCATTAATACATAACTACCATTTCAATATGTATCTTTAACCCTTTAATGACAAACCTATATTTGATACATGAAACTTATGAAATCTATTTCACCAGTACAGGTTAAAACTTTGCCTTGATACAATTTGACACTTGTTTTCAGCCCTAGTGGTTGTTTTGTTAGTAAAAAAGAACGCTGGTCAAATATTTTTTTTAAGCAATTGTACATTTATCCTACATATCTGGCCTCCATCCCTTCTATCCCTGTCTTTTGCCCCTTTTTTCTCTTTTGCATAATAATACAATTCTATTTTTTTCTGGCATGTAATTGGTCACATGGTGCGTCTATTCCAAATAAGCCCCGCCCCTTCTCCAAACTAAAGTTTGAACTCAGTAGTAAGAAACACACTGCTGATTACATCTAACTGGAAACAGTCAATATATCCACCTGTAATGAAAAAACAGTTCATTAAACTATATTTTGTAACGTAGACTTTAAATCTCCTTTTGGATGATAAAAACATGCTACAATACCAGAATCTGCTTCTACATGTTTTCATCCCTGTAATACCTTCGATCATACAGTACTAACCCCACAGAGGAGCAGGAGCAGATTTATTTGGTTCTTTTTTAGATGGAGCTGCCACGCTACAGTATTTGAACAGAAAACAGCAGCATAGTGTGAATATGGCTGCTATTGCACAACAGCTTTAGTGGCTCACATTCACATCCCTCTGTGACAGATTTATGGATCTACTTTTTAACCCTCTTGGCTATTATTTAGGAGCAGCTATTGAAACGTGATGGCAAGGAGGCTTAAAGTGGTTTATGCAGTTTATATCTCATCTCCGAATCCTCTGGCTCACCTCATTGTTTGCACCACATCTTAGATGAATCTTAAGGAATCCAGACTCGAGCCAGAAATCCCACAACACAAGCAGAGGAGTTCAGAGATGGGAAGACCTGCTAGTGTTGATGTTAGACACAACCAGTTGATCTGAATAACAAACCACATTATTATCTGTTTAGCTTCCATACTTTACGTCGTAAATTGTTGTGGACTCCAAAGATACAGTTGTTCTTGTTAAAACACATTGAAGTATGGTGAGAGATTATAATGCAGGCCCATGAAATGTGGGCTTCATCCTGATCTGGGTGATTATCTGTGTAAGGCCTTCTCTTACTTTACAGACTCTATGCTGGTATTTAAAATACTCCATGCTCCACAAATGAACTTTATAAAGGAAAGAAAAAATAACAACTGTCATAGAGACTTAGACTTAACTGTAATAATCCCTTTAGGATGATTCCCTCCGTGAAATGAGACTTTTTGTGCTATTTAGGGCTGCACGGTGGCGCAGTGGTCTCACAGCAAGGAGGTTAACGGTTCGATCCTTGGTGTGAGCAGGACTCCAGCCGGGAACCTTTCTGTGTGGAGTTTGCATGTTCTCTCCGTGTTAGGGTGGGTTCTCTCCGGGTTCTCC
>JBAMIG010000010.1:8847916-8874118 GCA_037177335.1 Kiunga ballochi | reverse complement strand
GGTTGGGTTGTGGTACAACTGCAGGGAAACCTGAGCTTTCCTCTCCCCAGCCACATTTGTCAGCTTATCCTGGTGGATCTCAAAGTTGTCTCAAGCCAGCAAAGAGATATATTTCCTGAAGCGCAATCTGGGTCTTTAATGGGTTCTCCTCTCCGAGACACATGCCCCGAGCACCTCACCAGGGAGGCATCCAGGAGGCATCCTTACCTGATGCCTAAACTCAATGTTGAAAAGGAACAACTCTAATCCCTTCCCAAATAACTGAGCATCAGATACATGCTTTTAAAAAGCTGTCAATCAAAATGTAGGGCTATGGATAATTTTGTCCTTGTTGTGCCTAACCTTTAAGGCTCAATGAGAGCTCTAATATTTTTTGTTATGAGGTAACGTAATGTGTTAAAAAATGTCATTGTGTTAAAAAAGGTCATAGGTTTACTGTAGGAAATGCCTGGCTGAACGAGGTTATCACAACTGCTGGGACTTTCCACTGCTTCATTTCCTCCATAACCAAATACAATAACTTTGACGAATCCCTTTAAATAATATCCTTTGAAATGTTTAAAGCATAAGATTTGAAAACAACCCAGCAAAAGAGGTAGGGAATGTAACTCTACACTGTAAAGGTAAAACTTCATTGGCATAATTATGATCACGTCTGCTCATTGGACATTTAGCAAAACCCTTTTTTGTGCTGATGAAAGTGAAATTGCAGCCCATTGTTTAAAATAACACTACAATAATTTAAGAGTTTTAAATGTAAAAATGTGAAAAAAAATTACTTAAAACAATGTGTCCCAAAAAACAAACAAACAAAAAAAACAGATAACACCAACGGTCTAAAGTTAAAATCTAATTTTCATGTTCCAGTGGCACATCAACATTTTATTGTGGATTTATGACAGGATCATTTATAAAATCAGATTAAATTTGGACTGAACTATCTTTACATGTCTGACGTCTATATCCTGTTCAGTTCCACTCAGATCTCCTGATTGCCTGTGAGACATTTCTAAATTAGCTTAATGAGGCCATGATGTACAGGACAGATAAAGACAGCTCTGTTAGTGACACTGGGGTGCGGCTCAAACATGTGATTGGTAATCTGATTCCTGCCATTCAGAAGGGATAATGTAAAATGTCATCGTAGGGTCAATGTGAAGGTTAACCTTTCATTTTTCCTGCACTGAATCTGCAGTTATATTCAATTATTTTATTTTCCTTTTTTGTCAACCCTCAGAGGTCAGTATCCAAATCATTGTTTTTTGAAGGCAGCAGGTAAAACTTTCATCCACAATGTTATTTTTTAACAAAAGTCTTAACATACCTCCCATGGCTTGCATGTTTACTGTAATTGCCTATTAAGCACAAATAATTTTACTTTACTTTACTTTACTGACAGAGATTTAAAACCCCACCTGTTTCTATGAACAAAGGCTGTTTTTCTCCTTTTGAGGCCAAAGTTAATGACATCAGTTAAAAGTATCTCATGGATTATACTATTACTGCTACATTACTCAGACATTCAAGAACACATTGCTGTTTTAACCACTTAGAGGACAGACAGGAGAAGCAGGACAATGGATGTATTTTATATAATATTTTTTTTAGCGGTAAACTGAAACTCATGACTGCTGTGTCTTGTGTTCTGTTGGGATGTTTTCTATGGTGAAACACTAACGTTTTTATAAATAAGCTGTTCTGTAGCTTCCTGTATGTGTCTCTTATAAATGTTTATTTACAATGTTTCCTTCCAGAATGCACACAAACACACTGTGAATGCTGACATTTTTGTGCACAAACACACTATTTTCCTCACTTCCTGTGCACTCTGCTACCAGCCGGTCTCACCACATTGTTTCACACTGCAAAGCATCAATGTCTGAGTATTTTCAGGCTGTATGATGCTCTGCTATTGAAAGGTAGTATTTTAAGGTAGAGCAACTTAGCATAAAATGTAAGGAAACGTTTTTGTTTTTTGTTGTTTTAGTTCCTGCCTTTCTATAATCTTTAAGCAGTCTGCTCAGATGCAGCACTGATGTTTGATCAGCGCTTTATGTAGGACATGTCATTGTTTGCCATTTCTAAGTTAAACAGCAGGATACTGTTAAGATACTTTTCACTCAGATTTTTGAAGCACAGCATGGAGATAAACATTTCACAAAACTGTTCTTTAAATCAGTATCTGAGCGTGCAAAGTTTCTTGTTACCTGGATAAAAATCAGCAAATCAGTCTGTTAATATCATAAATATTCCTTTCTCTTAGGCATTTATTGCCTTTTTCCCACAGCTTGTAGAAAAACCCACATGATAACAAGCCATAAAACAAAAGAAAAACCAGTATGGCTATTTGTAAATACTCATGTCATTCTCAGCTCATCCGATATGTATAACATTTCCCAGCGACTACTCCCTGAAAACCCTCTTTGACAGGAAAAATCACAGGAAGCCACAGGCCATGAGTACATAGGAGCGACTGGAAAAAGACCCCTACCCTCCAGGCCAGGTCAGGCTTTGCTCCAGCTTACAGCCAAGGACAAAATAATGTTTCAAATCTTTGCTGCAAATAAAATGCCTGTCAAGACAAAGAAAAGCAAAGCAAAGCAAAACTGACTTTGGTTTGAATAATAACTAGATTGTGTCTTCAGATAAAGTTAAGATGGATTCCAATGCTTTTTTTTCTCATTTTCAAGTATTTAACAGTTAAAAATATTGTCTCCATGATTTAATTGAGAGCAGGAGACCTGTGAATTCCATGACAGCGAGAAAATAAGTAAAATAAGGAGCTGAGACATTTTTTGAACGGTACTTTTGCACCTTTATGGGGGCACTAAATTGAGCATCTGCCAGGGAACCGAGTGTTTCCAGTTACTATGGCGATGAGCAACAAAAGGGACAGCTGCTGCGGGTCGTGAAGGGATTCGGCATTTCTTTTTTTCTTTCTGTTTGTGCAAGATGTTTGCCTTTTAGCTGTCTGCACGAGTGTATGAATAGTATACTGTATATGTTAGGGTTGGTTTGCAACAATAACAGATCCCCTTCAGGAAGTAAGCTGCACACCATAATCTCACACACTGGGTTCTTCAAAGAGCTAGCTCTGGAAGGGAAATGTGTCTAGATTAGTGCTGTCATTCCAGCAATCCACATAGCACAGGACATAAAGGAGCCTCTTGCCCAGCATCAAAGGCACCGTGGATCTGACACGATGCATTGGTCGTCAGTCGTCTGCCACTTCAAACCTTTTTTCAGACTAATTACACAAAGTCACCTTTCTCTGAAAAGATACAGTGACTGAAAGTTAAAAGTCTGTTTGCATAATTGTGTTATTAATGAAGGAATAGAAAGCTCTGCAGAGGTTATTCTGTTCCAATTGACTTTTTTTTTCTTTTTGCTGGAAGCTACATATGTGTTTTGAATTGTTTTTCCAATTAATTACCTAAAAGATATGATGCACACATTTTCCTCAGGTAATTGTGCACATGAGCCAAAATTTATTCTCACTAATTATAAAACCAAATGGTGCTAATTCACAAAAAAGAAGAAATTTTCCATTTATTTTAGCATCGATAGTCACTGGTGTGATGAAAAAAATGGGTTATTCATGACAAAAATGGGGAATATTAACATTTCATCCTTCTTAGTTTAATATCCTGCTTAAATTTATTCAGCTTTTTGTGGTTAGACACTTATATTCTTGGTTTACATGCATCATGCAGATAAAATCCCTTAGCAAAGCCTTACATATTCCAAATATCTGGTTCTGAGAGTTTGATTCACAGCTCACAAAAAGCAGTTTCCCAATTAAGAGTAACAAATTATAAAAGAACTAAATTTAGCCTATACGTAATTTGTTGCGTATCCTCATGGAGTTTGTAGAGGTTTTTGTTCCTGTTGAATATATATATATATATATATATATATTTTCTTTTTTTTATTTATTTATTTATTTTTTTCTTTACTGTTACCCACCACCCAGTATATTCCTAAATATTGGGATTGCATTGAGAGAAGATTTGATGTATTTCTTATAAAGCCAATTTTCTCTTTAGGATTTTTGTTTTATATAAACTTTGATGATTCAAAGATGATTCATACTGATGATATACTGAATATTTATTTTATTTGGATTGTACACAGATTGCAATGTTTATTGGCTAAGACTGCAATAAAAAAAATTGAGGATTTTGTTTGAAATAAACTTGTCTCAAATGTAAGGAAATGAGTGTTCAGTGGATCATTTTACCTTTTTAATACATTAAACATTTTGGAAAGTCAAAATCACCTTTAAGAGTGAAAACCTTACAAGGAACACAGCTAAATATGCAAGCAGAGCCCAAAAAAATGTGCATCCAAAAATATTCTACTGTCAGTATTCCCCTTTGCTTGAGAATTAGGTGCTGCCAGGTGTGTGTCAATCATAGATGTGTAAGATTGAGAGTTACAAAGATAAGGACACAAATAGAGGAACAGCCAGGAGTAACGCTTCACTTTATTAGGCTACTAAACAAAAACAACTTTACAGCAACAACCCACAACTAACCAGACCATCAAGGGGTTATAAATACAAAAAACACAATGAGACACAGGTGGAATAAATAAGCAAATTGGAACCAGGGAAACGAATTAACAAAGCTGAACACAACAACATGACAAGACAAACAAACAAACAAATGTTGTGGATTCAGTATCCAAACATACTGTGACCTCTGCATATGAATGTGACAGGTGGATCCCAGAATACTGCAGGCCTCATGCAGGCTCATGACATTGGGTAATCACTGCCAAGCAAGTCTGATGTGCCATATACGGTGATAAGATAGAGCAGATGCTGAACTAAGAATAGCTGGCATCACAGTATAAAGGCCTACCTCGGTCTATCTGCGGGGTCTTCCCCCAGCAGCCTCTCTCTTAGCAACTATGAGTTAATGCTGTAACAATATGCCCAATACTCTGTAATAAACCCCTTGCTGCCAAATCGCACTTGGGTCTGCGGATCAATCCATCCACAACACAAAACTACAAAGTAAAACAGGAAACCAAAAAAACTAAAAAACAAACAAACAAAAAAACAAAAAACAGAGAGTCCACCTCATGACAGGTGAATGAATGGCATTCTAAATGATAAGCAAACATATTGAAATGGGATTCTGGAGCCAGAGGTGATATCACTTATTTCTGAAATGTAAAACTTCATCTTCCTTCCTATAAAAATTGGTACATTTTTTTTCTTTCTTTTTGTCATTTTTGTGGGTGAGAATCTCAGAACAACAAATAAATATAGATTTTAGCTCAGAAGGTGGACTAACCACATTAAGCTGTTATTTTCATTCTCCTGAAGTAAGATAATTATAAATCATACCTCATTGTTAAGGTGACAATTCAGGCTTTTCATCAATGTTCAGCCTAATGTTGATTCTTGTCTTGTCTCTCGCTCTGCTGCTTTTGTTTCCTGTTTTTTTCTCCTTTCCTTCATCAATGTCTTATTGCAATAAAAATGTGTTTTGGCAGCAGGAATGCACGTAATAAATGTCCTTTTACAATCAGAACCTTTTTGAGCTACAGGTGTTTGATAAATGAAGCTGATATGAACAAACCCCAAAGAAAAGCTACTTTGAGCAGACTCCAGGCAGGACTTCTGAACATCTTCCCACTTTACTGGTTGTCTTATAGAAATCCTGCTTCTCTAACAATGCACCATGTGACAGGCTGCATTAGAAAAATAGAATTATAAAAAGTATTTGAATAATGTATTGGCATGATTAAAACAAAACCAAGACAACATTATAAAGTGTTAAAACCCCCCAAAACATCAGAATTGACAGTATTATTTAAAGGAATGATGAGAAACACGACAAAGCTAAACCAGAAATGATATTTTTCTGTATAGGAGCAGATATAGACAAGATCAGAGTTATGCAGAGTTTAGGTCATAGAAAAATAACTCTGTGGTTATATTTAAAAGTTTATTTTTAAACATGTTAGTTTTTTTCCCCAGTTGTATGTTTTAGTAACATGTACTGGCCTGGTAAGTCCTTTTTACCAGTAAGGTTCATGAATGTTATGTCTAACATATGTTAGGGTCAGAGATTATGTTTCAAGGCAACTTTAAAAATTCTTCAGGTTAACAGCATCAACATCTGTTATCTAAAATCTAACGTTACGTGAGGAGATTGAACCCTTTCTGCTTCCTTTCCTGGCTTCTTACAACACTGAAAACATCTTTCTTGTCTCCACCTGACTGTCTAAGCTTCAAAAAGCGTCTCCACCTTATTTTAATGACAGGCTGTGTAATGGAAGAGCGAGCATCTTCAGAGAACACCTGTAGAAAAGCAAACAGCCCCCACCAGGACGGCAGCTCTAATAAAGAGGAAAATTAACAGCCATGCCAAAACATAATGTGCTTATGTGCAGCGGGAAGATTAACCAGTGAGCATCTGAAGTGTGCGTTTGTGCAAAAAAAAAAAAAGGCGTTGATGTTGACGGCAAGCTGCGTTTGAATCTATAAACACTTTACATTTAGGGAATAAGTAAACAGGCCAGATTGTATTTTTTAAAAACGTAAGCATCAGATATGTGAGCGTATGAACCCACTCTAACCCTTGCTAAGCCTGTTTGCTCTCTTGTTGCTACTTGACAGTGACAGTTTATTGCTTGTTTCACTCTTTTATCAGGTGATTCATGCTTCTTGGATGCGGTGCCACTCCAAAAGAACTTTGATTGAGGTAATAAAGCCCAAGGCCTTGAAGAACTTTGACAAGTCCCGACTCATATGACCTGAAACTATTCGTGGGATGGGCTGCACTGTCACTGCATGAATATCATCCACTAAAGCAGTTAAATTGCATTTTGTCTTCCTCTGAACAGATTCTGACTTAATATGTTGTGAGTAAGGGAAATGAAACAGGTGTGAACAGGTGGAACAACTTGTGTTTATCTTTTTGCATAATCCAACTGAATCTGCTCTCAGGACTGACGTGGGAACCAAACGCACTGCAGAGTTTTGGCACACGCACAAGATCCTGCTTATCGTGAAAAAACATGACGTGTCAGGACAAAAACGAAAGAACGCATCTTCATGCTTAATAGACCATCTCGCTGCTCTCGAAGTCGCTGAGCATCCAGTTTATAAAGCGTTCACGGCATTCACGGCAATTTGAAGCAACAGCCAACTCATCCTCCTCACTCATTTCATCAATATCTGAATGTGTTTCATTTACAGTGTTGCTGCAGTGAAAGAAGATCCGACTGGCTGATTTGAAGAAAACACATTTCGCAACCTTTGTTTGAAAAAAACAATCTTTCTTAGATTTCTCAAGGCTTTTTATACCAAAGTGTAACTCAGATTGTAAATTATATACAGATTTGCAGTTAAATTAAGCACATTTTAAAAATATGTTCAGTTTAATCCAGAGCAGAACCAGCCCAAGCTTTTATGGGGCCCAAAGCAAATTGTGATCAGATATTACATTTGTAGAAAACATTGATTATCAGTCTGGTATTGATTAGCACTTCCTAATATTCTGGTGTTGTAGGAGTGTAGCTTACTAAACATATGGACAGTTTTTTATGACTGACAAAAACAAACAGCAGAAAAGACAAATATGTCTGAAGAAGTTAACAATTTTACCCCAAGAAATAATGAACATAAAGTATATTTTTGTTCTGCCTTCTAAAATAAGTATGTAAATAATATCATGTCAGAATTAGTTGGGTATCAAAAGGTATCCATCCGGAAAAGACAGCAAGTAAATGACAAAACAGGGTTTTGAGGATTTTTATTTGAGCAAAATGAGACTGAAGGTCTCAAAAACTGTATCTATTATGATACATGAGTGTTAATTAGGGCAAACAAATACAGTGTAAGTTGGCTTCCTTTTGTAGCCCACGGTTTCTTAACTTTTTACTTGATGAAGCCTTTAAATCTGTTCCTGTAGAGGTAGCAGGAGAGAAGAAGTGATAAAACCAGAATTACCTGTGTGGGAACCTTGAAATTTGTTTGATGCACAATTGTAAGAAAGCAGTGGCGAGTTCATTTATGTTTGGCCAATTCTGCAACACAAGTAAGGTCAGACTCATATGACAACATAAAACATAAAAGCCTTGATGTTAACTGATGGTGAAAGCTCCCCAAAGGAGAAAAAAACAAGCTCCAGCCACAACACGTGTAAAAAAAAACACTGTAACTACATAGCTTCCTAATTATCTCACTTTTATCAACTGCTTAAATGAGACATTAGATAATATGTGCACGAGGTGAGCTCTCTCTTTGCTTCATAAGGGCAAACCAGAGATAGTTTCTTAGGCAAACATTTCCATTTGTGTGTATTTGCTTTTTTTTGCAAGACTAATTAAAAGAAAGTCATGATTTCTGGTTGGAATCCATTCTGCATGCTGCATTCTTACTCTTAGAGTATTTACCACAAAGACACATATTCCCAAGACTCCAACACTGAGAGCTGAAGGGTTACAATGGTCTGTCTCAGCCTAAGTACAGGCTTTAACAACCTGCCAAGGACTGGAAATTTACACCCTGAGCTTTGTTGAGCTTCTCTTGGTGCCTCAGCAACATTTTGTGAAAAAAAAAGACCAGGCAGATTCTCAGAGCCGATAAAACAGAAGTCGAAATCGTTTTAGGAACGACAGGTGTCTCAACACGTTTATGCAACGATGAGGTAAAACTAATTTGTCCTGAAGGTGTCCATGTGCCCTTTTCCCACAAACACATGAAGTTAATGTTTCTTTCTGATCTACTTATTTCCCCCTTTCCCCTGATCATTTCCCCCTTTCCCCCACCCCACAGGGAAAAAAGCTCACATGCTGTGCTGGTGCATTGCTTAAGAGAGTTATCCAATGCATGTTGAGGGAAGCAATCTGCAGGCAAGAGATGTAGCGGTTGACAATTGATAGTATGCAGCCAATGCTGTGAGCACAGCTGCAGATCCTCTGCAGCCATTTACTGCTGCAGAGGATTTATCTCTCACTTGTTGCTAAATTTGTGGTTCCAAGCATACAAAGAAGCGAGTGCTTGCAACTTAACGTGAACGCAAATGAAATTCTTGAAGATAACAATAACAACATTTCCTATTAAACCGAACATGGTTATGAAAGAAAATTAAGAAATTAGAAGTTAAATGACCACAATCATGGAGACCGTGTTAAAATTAGAGTCCAATGTTCGCTTTTCCATGTTCACATGAACTGAGTTAGCCATTGATAATTTACTTCAGTTTATAATGCACTCAAGCATACTGTACTATGTTTAAATGCATCTTTTATTTCCAATGAAAAATTGTTGTTAATTTATATACACAGACATATATTTCTATTTTTATATTTATTTATTTAAAAAAACCTGAATGTAAATAGTTTTGGAATAATGTGGAAAAACAAAGCCCTCATGGAAAAAGTAACCCTACCTACAGAAAAACATGTAAGAGGTTGTATTATGTTACAGGCCTGCCTTTCTGCGGCTGATACTTGTAGAGCCGAATGCATTAAAGGAATGCAGAATATATCTGTGCCACATGATGATGGAAAAATATTTGCCTGGCCGAAATTACTCTAAAAGCCAAAAACTACACAAATAATACAGAGAAATCTAACAACTAACAACATGATCTATCCATCTCCAGGCAGTCAGGTTGTAGGGAGAAGACTGACTCCAGCGTGCCCTGGTCCTCTTTGGGGCTTCTGCCTAGGAAATGCCATAAACACTTCATAAGGAAAGCATCAGGAGACACCATAACCAGATGCTGGAGCCAGCTCATTTGGTTCTTACTGGTGTGGAGGAGGCTCCACTCTGAGCCAGTCCCACATGGCTGAAAAAACGGTCAGTTTTACAGATGATTTGTTTCTCATTGCATCCCAACACTTGCTCTGTCCGTTAATAGCCATAACTCATGACCACAGATGAGGGCGAGAACGTAGATCAATGATAAAAGAAGCATTTAGTTACTCAGCTTCGTGTTTTCACCAGCTCAGCACATGTCTAATTAGGTTTGGAAAGTAAATTCCAGAGATCTTTTCTTCCCAGCTGGACGCATGTTGGTGAGAAGATGGATCTCAGTAGAAATGCTGTAATAATCCATCATTCTATCAACAGGTATGAGGCACCAGTGTAAGATTGTTTGCTCCCTTTCATGCTCGGTCACCGAGTAGCTCGAGGCAGTGAATGAGGAGGTGACAATTAGTGTGTGAAATAGATATCCACTGCTTTTTCACTCACTTAGCTCACTCTATCACAAATACAAAGTGTTAGTCTGTCTGGGGTGCCTTGACATGAAGAGAGCGCTTGCTGTTGTTTGTGCATTCCTGGCGACCATCACATCTGATTATATGGTGCAGGGACTGATGGGGGCTCTTAGCCAGACTTGTCATTTCTTGATGGTTACTCAAAGCTTTGTAGGATCCATAGATTTCAACCTTGTTTTTTTGTCAAACTAACATGTTTTTTTCTCCTTTAAACTTGTCTCAAAGAGGGAAGAAAGAACAGAAACAAACTGTAACAAAACTTTGTTTGTTTTTTACAGTATTAGTCTTTATTATGAAAGTTAGCAAGTGGTACAGTGAGGTTTTTGCAAGTAATTCAGTAAATTTGTTTTCAAAACACCTTTTTAAAGCAAAATAAAAATGCGTGATGAATATGCTTTATCAAATTGTTGTAAAAGTTGTCCATATCTTATTTACAGATCTTATAGCAATATATACTTACAGTGTGATCAGGAGAAATGCTTTTTTTTCAATTAAATCTACATCTAAACCTATTATCTATTTGTTTTAATATAAAACATTAATAAGTAATGTAAGTGCATAATCAGATGGAGAACTTTAACTCATGGCACTGTGATGGGGACAGATGGCGTTTCTTTGAGATGAGACCTTATATATAAAATGAAAATGTTCTTTTAGTTGTAAAACTTACTGTATACATGAAAATGAGACATTTGTCTTGCAAAAATACCCATATCATTAAGCATAAAGTCAGGGCAGAAGTCAAATTTAGCTGTGCTCACAAAAAATAGGTTTGTTAGATTGGTCTGCTAACCTGAAAGTATAAATGATTTTAACAATGTTTAGTATCATCGTGATTGAAGAGGAAACACGGTGAAACACAACAAAAATACAAAAAAACTTAGTCATGATGATTGATGAAAAAACAACATTCAGCTAAAATGTGCAGATTAAAACAGCAGCATTTCAGCTAATCTACTCTGAAAAAGATATTTGTGAACAAAGAAAAAAAAAGACAAAGCAACAGGATCAACCATAAACTCAGACCAGTCTACGTTTCTTCTGTTTCCCTGCTACTTGCTTTAGTTTTCAGTAACACTACAAAAATAACACAAGGAGACCTAAACAAGGAAATATGCAAAAAAAATTAAATAAATCTGGAAATGTAAATGAGAGGTAGAAAGGTCAGGATAGAGGGCAGAGCTTGTTGGTCCTACTGAGACACCGTTGTTCGTCCACCCAGTATGAAAAACCGTGCAGACCGGACGGTGGGCTGTAGGAGTACTGTCCTAAGTAGAAACAGGAAATGATGCCATAATGAATGAGGAAGTTGAGAATCCTTGATATTTTTAGCTCTATTGTATGTGAGTTGTCTTCATGTACTGAAGAAAACAAGTATTTAACAGATATAAGTTGTCCGTTATGAGTAATTTAACTGTTTAAATTTGAACTTATAGCTATCTATTTAGCTACAATTCAGACACCGTTGCAGGTGAAGTAGACTCCAGCCAACACTTGTGGACTTGTTTCACTTTTTAAACGTAGTTTCATGAGTTTAACAAAAGCAAAAACTAAAAGATAACACTGTTGATGACAAACCGCACGAAGCGCTTTGTATGTATCGATAGCTTACCATCTTAGCTTGTCTGTGTCTAATGATACACGAGACACAACAAACAGCAGTGTCCCACATCACACTTTAGGATTGCTTGTCTCTAAGAAAGTTGATGGGGATGATATTGGTGTAAATTTTGGCTGGTTGGTTAGCACTGTGGCCTAAAGAAGGTTACTGGTTCCAGCATCAGCTGGGGGGAGGTCTGAACGACGGACTTTCTTTGTGGAGTTTGAATGTTCTCCCTGTATTAGCGTGGGTTCTCTTGAGTACTCTGGCTTCAGCCCACCATCCAAATACATGCATGTTAGGTTCATTGGGTATTTTAAATCCTCCATAGGAATGAATGTGAGTTGTTGTCTGTCTCTCTGTGTTGGTCCTGAGATGGACTGGTGATCTGTTCAGGGTGTACCCCGCCTAAATGGCTGCTGGGATAGTCTCCAATTACCCGCAACCCTAAAATGGATAGAGTGGTTATAATCATTTAATAAAAAACCTCAAGGCTGATCTTTGGGCTGAAGTCAACGAGGCCCTTGCTGATTGGTGTCATGTGACAGAAAAAAGCGGAACATTTTTCAGCTTTCTTGTGTCACGTCACAAGCCCCCATTTGCACGTCTACAAAAATTTCACATGCACGAATGTTGCCTTTCGCTTGGGGGAGGGCAGCAATTTTTACCTCACCGCCCAGTTACAAAGATAATAACTGAGTACTTGTCACAGTTCCCTCATCAGATAGTGCTACAGTGCTCCACCATCTTGCCTGAAACCAGCCGTTTGTAATGCCTTTTTATTTTCTTCTGAAACTTGTGAACTATTGATCTTTCAGATACAGAAATGATTAACCAGTACTTATTATATGTTACATTGAAAGTGTTTCCTGAATCCTCTAAAGAAAAAGTTGCAAAATAAAGATTTTGCTTTGTTTAACAAATACCTTTCAGTGACCACCTTGCTATTTTTTTTTTCAAGAAAATAAAGAAAAGCAATAAATATTTCTGATAACAAAAATAGCCCAACTCAAGCAAAGCATAATAATGTGAACTTGGGGCCGCTGCCAATGAAACAGTAAATTGCAGGATTAACTAGATTCTTTAAACATCTGTATCCAGAGGGGGAGGGAAGTCGAGACATGGTGACAGTGAGTCCTGACTGTGTGTGGAGCTAATCCCGGTGTCGGAGTCTGTGTCTGTAACATCTAAAGAGGACAGAGGGTGTTTGACTTTCACAGTCTGTGACACGATGCACTGAGCTTTCAAAGGGATGGGTATGGTCTTCATTTCCTCCATGCAGTCCAGGATTTGCAGCGAGTTCAGCTGAGCAGCCAACTGCCAGCACTCCTGGTCCTTAGCAATCAGTGTACTGTCATAGTATTTAAGCTGCTTGTCTATTTCTGCAACTTGGTTTTGAAGTGCAACTCCACTGAATATGCTGTGCTTCAGTTCATCTTGAAGCTTTGAGAGTTCAGCATTATAGAGTGCTTCTTCAGTGTCATCAGAGAACAAGGAAGCAGCTCCTTTTGTCTGCTCACTGTCCTCATCTTGGTCCAGGATACAGTTAGCCCTCTGCAGCTCCGTGTCGATATCCTTGGAAAGCTGGAAGATGAGCTCTTTGTGCCTTTGAACCTGCATCTCTAGCTGTGCGACCCCATCGCTGGTGTACAAGAACTCCTGCAGCTGTTCATCGCCGTGTGCTATCAAATTTGGAGCACAAGCCTGAGCCAGTGAACCGTCAGACTCGGTCTCCCTCTGCACTTCCAGCTCAAACCGATCGATCTCCAAATCCAGCTCCTTCATCCGCTGGATCTGCTCTCTGATTGCATGGTCCTGGTTGAGGATAAGCTGCACCATTCGATCGATTTCTTCAGCACCTGGGCAGCTCCTGCTCTCCTTGTGAATCTTCTCAAGCTTGCGGAAAGCTTTCTTCACCATACGCTTTTGCTTCTCGGCCGGCAGCGGCTGGGCATACTGAGTGCGACCATGCTCCCATCGCTTCGGCTTGGCCCCTTTGAGTTTTGCACCTTTTTTAGTAGACTGAGCCACAAAATCACTGGTTTTTACTAAAATGAACTGTATAAAGGGTTTCTGGTCACCCCATGCATACCAGAGCCTGAGGATTCTGGTGAGAGGGGGCAGAGCTCTTTCAAATCCCTTCCATCTCTCCACAAGACAAAAGTCTTTTGGCTCCCCGTCCAGGAGCCGCTTGCTCTCTGGGATAGACTTGTGATCCTCCAGTAATGCCTGAATCATATCTGTACATGTTGTATGCTTTGTAACTCCACAGACAACCTTCTCTTCATTGCAGACAGTAACTTGAATCTCCTTTCCTGCCACGGGCTCTGCATCTTTTGTCCTGGATAAGAGACAGAAAAACAAAGCTTACAATAGTGGCGATGGAAAGACGTTTCTAAGTCTAAACCTCTTTACATCCATTTTCCTGTGATATAGCTTCATAATCATTTAAATTATGTATATCATTACTGAATGGTAGAAATCTTTTCAATGCTTTACAATGAGACTAACATCATATGAAATGGGAGAATGGCCAACGAGAAGGTTGGCAGTTTAAAACCTGCTCCCCCAGTTGATCTCGAACATCGGCTTTGCTGGTGTATGAATGTGTGTCTCTGTAATGATCAGAGATGCTGCTGGCTTACACTGGTGAACGCGTTGCCATCAGCGTGTCTCACAGCTGCTTACCATCATGAATGAATTAATAATGGATTCAATGTAAAGAGTTTGCGTGCCTTGAAGCGAACTGCATGAATCTAATCTTTTATCTGATCCAGAAGTCTGCACCATATACATTCTTGATGATGCATTTATTGAGCGTTTTCAGTTTAGAGCAATGTTGTTCCACCATTGACCATCAAATCTATGTATTGATGTGGATTAATTTATTGTTATGGGCATATTGCAAACAAATATATGTTTTAGAACAGAAAAAACTTAAGATGTTGATTTAGCTGTGGACAGCTGGTCCATCACATTTCAGACTGCTAAGTTGAGCACATTCTTCTATCAAACACTTTAATAGAGGATCAATTTCTCCCTTGAGTGGATCCCTGAAGTTAGACTACATCTTGTGTCACTATGAACCTTCTTTGTTGCACATGGAGGGTAAATAATACTGTTATTTATTTATTAATGTATTCCTTTATTTAACCAGGAACGTCCCATTGAGATTAAAAACTTCTTTTTCAAGGGAGTCCTGGCCAAGAGGCGGCAAAAATTACAATGTTGAACATTTAGTTAAGGAAATGAAGATCAATATAAAACTGTGTGTGTGTGTATTCTTGTAATGTTGTCTGATTAGCCTGCAGAAGTGAAGTAATCAGAAATGTCTTACTTTTTTTTTGTTCTAACTGGATGCCTCCCTCTGAAGTTTAATTATCAATATATAAAGAAGAAACAAAGTGAACCATGTTTAAAAACCTCCCACAAGCCGAGATATTAAATGAGCCACACAAAATCCTGTTTGTTCCAAAGTTAGAGTTGCCTGTGGTAACTGGATTTAATTACAGATTAAATTATTATATTCTAATATTTTGCTTAAAACCAGTACAGAATTAAGTGAGCTGCATTAAGTGTTGGAAAAGCTGACACAAGCTGTCAATGGGCATGAACAGTATAGCAACATATTATATACACAATCCAACCCACATCAAATGGTTAGTGCTTGCATTTTTAATCTAGTACCAAATTTGTTCCATATCTCAAATACTTAGGTGCAATATCACTAAATGATTTTATATGATGATATGACGATATAAGATGTTTAGTTGAACCTGAACCCTTAACAATGTCATTAAACTTTACCTGCTAAAACACAAGGAAGCCATAAAATCTAAGTAAAATGAGTAACTTCCTTAAAATAATGTATATACCCTGCATCTTTAATACAACAGATATACACTGGTATGCTTGTACTTTCAATACATTCTCTCTTAAAAATTCTATGTTTTCATGATTAGATCTCACTTTAATGGTTTTCCATTAGGTCGTTGAGCAGAAAACTATATTCACTCATTTGTGCTCCCTGGCTTGATTCTATCAGACGGTCACTAATCGTCTTACTCATCAGAAATGATCACTTAATGGTTCTGAGCTATTTAACCGTAAGGCCTTCATTAACTTTTTGTCAGGACTGTAAAAACTGTTCAAAAATTGACCATTGATGGGTTGTAGATATCTTTTTTATCACATGCTTAATGGAGCGCCAGTAATATCCACAACCTAATATCCAGTCATTAAATGATAGGAACCGGCAATGTGGACAGCCACAAGTAATCAAAATGTAGATAAGACTGCCTGAAATTTCAATTTAAGTTTAGGGAAAAAAAAGAATGATGTATCATGTAATTGTTTATATCAAAGATAACGTGCTTAAATATTCTGCAATCCATGTGATTTATTAAGTTAACACTATGTACTGCAGAAAACTGCCAAGTTTCTGTCTCAGTGAATTGCTCATGTTTAGAGTTAAAGCCTACATTCAAAGCTAAATTAGGTGTCGTATAACATTTCTGCAATTATGGTGCCAAAGAAACCAAAGAAAGATTATCCATATGATATGACTGAGACTAAAAATTGTAGCTCTTTTTCTAATCCTGAAGTGATTTTGTGGGTAAAGTTCTGTTGGTCTGTGGTTTCACAATATTTATTAATCCATTAACAGCAACAAATCAAGCAATAAAGTCAAGTCCCTCTGACAATAAGTCCACAATTTTTGTTTCAGATAACAAAACCAGATGACGTTACTAAGGCAGTTTAAATGTGGCCCATGAGGAGACCTGTTGACATTATGACATAAATGTCTGAAACCACTATGTCAAAACACAGGAAGTCAGTGATATCTCTTATATAGGATTCTTGTTTTTCTATTCACTTTTGTAAAATGTAACTTTGTTTTCCTTTTTAAAAGACTGGTTTAAAACAATAATAGAAAAAAGCCAATGTTATTCAAAGCAAACACTTTCATGCTGTCATACTGGATAGGACATATTTAAAGTTAGTCCTCTGTTTGGTTTGTAGCAAAGCTTCACTGTGTAGCTATGGTCTATGTACTGGGACAATCTTCATATAAAGGGGCTCATATTATAAAGAGGAATAACAAAAATGCAAATGGTAAGAAGATAATTATAAATATATTTTCCATCCTACTTAAACTCTACTAAGACATTACTGGTCAGGGTTATATTTTTCAAAAGGATAAAACTTGAAAATCTGTAGTATCTCACAGTTTGTATATCTTATAGTCCCGCCACAGAGCTTCGGTTCCCACACTGCATAAGAACACACAACTGTAGCATTGTGCATTCTGCTGTTGAATTAGATCCGTGGAATGTGATACAACATTGGTTAATGATTATTCACAGCATTTGAGAGAAGCGGAGCAAAGCAAATAGCTGAGCCACGTGCAGGCCAGCCAGTTTTCCATCACAGTCACAAACATTTTCATTTTCCTTTCCAGGTAATACTACTAACTAAATAAATGGCCAAACACAAAAGCATAATAATGTCAACACCTATATAAGAGGCAAAGCAAATACCTGAGCTATGTGTAAGCCACACAAATTCAACACGCCTCTTGCATTTCTAAACAACAGGTATGACACCTTTAAGCTAAAATCATTCCAACTGCAGCTACTATTAGTACACCAAAAAGTAATTGTTGCACATAAAAAAAAAAAAACAGTGGGCGCACATACAATCAGCCACACCCTTGCAGCATAATGGAATCTAACACAACAGCATTGCCTTGTGTTTGTGCTGCTCAGATAAGACAATTTTTGTTAATGCATGAAAAACAGGGTAACTTTACTTTTTCAAAGCACACATATTTGCAACAAACCATGTGATAAACATGTTTTTATGATCATTTGTGAGCATATAGATGAACAAACACACTAGAGACAATTGTGTATTTCAGTTTGGGTGACCGAAGCCTTTAGTTGTACAGGAAAAGGGTACACCAAAGCAGGGAAACACCTGTGTTTGTCCTGGGGCCACAATCACTAGGTCTCAGGCAACATCCTGCCACCACAGTTTAATGGACAGAGGGAGGAAGGAGAATAATGGATTCCATATCGGTCACTCTAGACCAGTTTTCAGCTCCAGGCTAATGTGTAAAATGTGTTTAAAAATGTGTATTTTTTGACTGTACACTAGTTACAAGTGTTACTTGAGACACAGTAAGGTTTTGAAGATTAAAATGTCAAAGTTTTAAATGAGACAAAGAATAAATTAAATTTAATGCATCTTTCATGGCCATTGCTTTGTTTGTTTGCTTCCTGAAAAAAAGTGCCTACTCAAGGCTGTTACAAGCCAACAACTAAAGTAGCTTTGGTGTAAAAACAGAAATGAATATGATTACTTAGTTTCTGATGGAGACTAATTAACTTGAGATCATTTTGAGAGTAGCTTGAACACACACACCTGCACACACACTCACACACACACACACACACAAAGAAAAAAAAGAAAAAAAGTTATGGTGTTAGACTTTGGGACACCGATATATTATTAAGATGAGCTAAAGGAGAAAAATAAGGACTAATTTGTGACCAATCCCTTCAAGACAAGTTTAGTTCCAGATTGCTACAAGCTAACTCAGTCCACTTAGCTACGAAACAGTAGCCACTTCAATGTCAGGATCAATTTTGTAATATTAACTAGATTTCAGTAATAGCTAGCTTTACTGAAGCCAAATGTTTGTGACTTTTTTGGACTTTAGCTTCATAGATACAATTGTTACACAAATTTAAAATGTTCATTTTTCAAGAAGTTACCTGGAATTCAAAATAGAGGCTGTTTACATTTTATTCCAGTTTGTTTTTGTGCTCTCTAATATCTTATTTTTAATCAGCCACAGGCAATAACTGGTAGAAATTATCTTTATTCATATAATTACCTGTATGAAGCATAGCTAGAGATTCAGTGGACCACAGTTAACTTCAGCCACTATTTCATCATAGTCATCAACATGTTCTTTTAATTTCTAGAACATCAGCACCTACAGTATCTACATAGTTTTTGTGGTCATTGTTAGAGCTTGTACTAATGTTTCCATTTATTTTTGTGGGAACATCAGAGCTAAAAAAAAGATGACTCTCTTTAAAAAGTGTTGCTATTAAAAAACTAAAGAAAACTGAACAAAAAAATAAATAATGAAAAAACATATTTTGATAACATTGGGCACAGTCTTCCCTGAAAGAACTTATGCCAGACTTTCATACATCATTTTGCTGATTGTACGATTACGATTACTTTCACAATGGTTGTCACTGTTGATGTAATTTGCAATCTGGCTCCAGACAGGACATATGAGGGTACCTTCATAGAAAACACCTTTGGTTGCTAAAGTAACGATTAGGCTAACACACTGGAATTACAATACATGGTGTTGCAACCTAAAACGATCAAGAAAACACTTCTTGCCATGGTTAGAACAGACGCTGCAGTGGCAACACAAGACAGGTTTAGAGCTCAACATGTCATGCTAGAATGAACTCAAGAAACCTGAGCATACTGGCTTGACCTCAGGTTGAACTTAGTAGCACAAGCGCCACAGGTAGACATCATGTGGGAGGAAACCACTTCTAAATGATAGGAATTTTGTTGCAAGTTTCTGTGTGGAATGATTATGTTAAAGCTCCACTGTGTTGACACGTTCCCTTCAATTGTAACATTCATAATAACAGCCTCTTAATTCTCTCTTGTGTCATAAATTTGCCAGCTACACGTTACCACAGAGGTTAACATGCTGGTGGTTTGAACAGGTCACCCCAAACAGCAAAGCCGTTCATAAATGTCTCGGGCATTTGCCTGTGATCAGCAGACATCTGATAATGCCAAGGACAATTCTTGACAGCTCTTGATCTATTGGTAATGCTTTTTGAGATACATGCAAGTAATAATGCAGGCAAACATAAGATTGTGGTGAAAGATTATGCAACTCCTAGTGGTTGTTACAGAAAGCGCATGTGATGCGTACATTTCTAGGGCCAGTGTCACGAAGGTTTTAGATGTTTCCGAGTTGCAACACTCCTCAACATCTCGTTATGTTCCAGAAAAGACTTGGAATGATTTTTCATTTATTTCAAGTAAAGTAGAAAAACACTATCACAAGATGTCCACAGTTAGTTCCTGTGTTTTAACAGTTTTTAATTCTAACAATTAATGTTGCTATTTAAACTAAACATTAGGTTTGTTACAAATATTATGTCAATAGAGGTGACAGCCATTTACCCAATTTAGCCTTAACTAGGAAGAATTAAATCCTAGACTTTTCTTTTTATATGTTGTAGATCAACTACCACTCTAAGGAGCATGGGTCTAAGCATAGCTTGTAAGTATACCATCCACTTTCTCCTTATGATTACTTTGGCTGATATAAGGAAACACTTGAGAACAACTTTGCACATTTTTCCTACTTCTTTTTGCTGGAGACTGAGTAAAGAAAATGTCGCCATCAGTGTCATATTTAAAGAACAACCTACTTGATTGTATTGATTGGGGGAATTGTCCAAATGTGCATGGATTAAAAAATGTTGCATTTTACAGGAAACTAAGAAACATATATGCTGTTGCTGAAGGAAGTTACAAGTTGATGGAACTAGAAAGGTTCAGGAAAACTAAAAAAGAAAAAGTAACCAGTTTTATATTTTAGTAAAACCACAGTTTCCAAGAACAAATCAACTTTCACCTCTCTGACCTCCAGTTTGTTAACAAGTGGATCATTCAGGACCACATGTTTTTCATAAGCTGTTGTTGAGAACCTTTTGCTTAAATGGACACTTTCTGTGACAAAATGTTTTATCAAAAGAGTCCAAAGTCTGGGGGCCACTGAACAAAAGACTGTTTTCTTTTGTTTTCAGCTTACTGTGGGTCACCATCAGCAGGCTCTGATCACAGGACCTCAGGAACTTGCTAGGGAGATATGGAAGCCCTCTGCTATAACCTGGCGCCTGTCTGTGTTTTACTGGCTCGGAGAGTTCCCCAATATTAAATTGCAATCTGAACCAGAAGCCGCATCAACTTGGAGGATTTTTCCAGACGGTTTTTTAGCATTTTTTAACAACTTGGCATTGGTCTAATAAAGTTTTGCAAATACTTGCAAAAGAGTTTACTGTGGTAAAAGAATGGTAATGTTTTTCCTTTAACATAAGACACATTTATCAATAATATAAGCCTCTTTGCTATTTGACTAATATCAGGTTTAGGAAGTAGCAGACAGCATGGACATATATCAAATAATGTCAAATATTTTGTTGATGATGCCCACAAAACAGAGTGAAGGCTGATGGAAAGGTAATTCGTTTTACTGATGAGTTGGGCAACTTGATGACAAGATGGGAAAAAAAACTTCAACATTAATCAATATGATGAAATTCATTGAAGGTGAATGTCTTCCCCTCAGAGGTAAACATTTTGGATAGATCTACAAATGTCAGCCGCAAGGCAACGCAACGGGAGACGTACTGGGGTCAGAAACATTCATCCTTCGAGTTTTGTGGCTTTCTAAATTAAATTTTAAGGTAAGCAATCTTGTTATGGTCATGACAATTTTAGGTGGGAGCATTAGATTAACAGAGTAACGCTGCACAGTAACACAGTTAAAACAGAAACTTCTTCCTACTGAAAAACTAAGTCCTTCACTACTTATTGTACTTTTTTCTGTAGGAAATCAGGTAACGATTAAGAAAATGACTGCTGTGTGATGTGAACACATTAGACATTGTACTCTATATCAAGCTGTGCAATAAACATGCATTTTCCAAGGCAGTTGAAACGAAACTCTAAATACAAGGACATATCTGTAAAACTAGCACCTTAGGTTTTTTTTAAGTCACAACAACACATAAACAACAAAGTTACGTCATATTAAGAAGCTCATTTTGGGCACTTAATCAAAAGAGTAAGGATCTGCATCGTGTAATGTTTCATTTGTATAAAAGGAACAAAGAAAAGAAAATGCAGGGGAAAAACTCTCAGATGCTGTTTCCTCTTGCTCTTATCTGTAAGGGGATGAGGGATTGTTGAGGAAATAACATCACCTTTTATCTGGATATGTTTATCTCTGTGATGACTCCTGCTCAGATAGGCATCTGTGAGCAGAGACACAACACCCCTTTCCTTCTCTTCGTTTCCTCTGTGAATCTACCCACCCCTATTACTTCCTCTCCACCAGCTAGTCTGTGAATCATTAAATGAGTTTTTGGTTATGTAAAACATGAATTACGCTCATCTCTTTATGCTCAAACTGAATATGTTGTTTACCATTTGCTCCTGTTTGATTGTTTAAACAAACTAACCAAATCGAGCAACTAATAGTCCCCGTGCAGAATGCTGCAAAGTGATATTTAATAAAATACACTTTTAGCTACCCAGGCTGCAGCAACGATCAACAGAGGTGAAAAACCTGCATGCTCTTAGAACTATGACTTTCAGTAAATTTGAGCTCATTTTCAAAGGACTGATTTAATTTTTTTTATGTTTTGTTTGACTTTATGGCATTTATTTTGTTACTGTATGGTATAGTAGATCTGTTTAAGCTATGTCTTTCTTGTTGGATCAATAAAGTGCTAACTGTTCAAACCTTTCTTTTTTTGTGAACAACTATATTTCTATACAGATGTATTTAAAAAAAATCCTTGTGTTAACAGCACTAGCAACAACACAATTTTGGCCATGTCTGCTGTTCATGTCAATGAAATAAAATATTCATATTGTGGTAAAATCTGATGCTGTATGTCAAAAATACTGATTATCCTTTTTCACTATGCGTCCACCGAACCCGATTCATTTCTCCCCCCAGGCCTGTGAATCACCAAATTAACTTTGTTTACATTAAAAATGAATTACTTTTCTTTTCTGCTATCCGTCTCTCTCAGTCGAGGCTAATTCTGAATAAAATTTATTCAACTTTATTTGTCCACTTTATGACACCAATTTGAGTCCATCCACTGCTAAAATGTTGTAATCCTGCATGACATTAGATGTGTTTCAATTAGTTTTTTGTTTTTACTAAAAGTGATATTTATTTCAACAACTAGGCTATTTTAATTTGGGTTTCTACAGAACAGTGTTTAAGAAATAAGCGTTAAGACATAAGAGATTTTACAATAATTGCAGCTCATGCAATGCAATCATGTTGCATTATGTTTGGTTTAATACTTGCTATGAAAAATTTTCCATGAATTTTAAAAGTAGCCCTGCGATGGACTGGCGTCCCGTCCAGGGTGTACCCCGCTTCTCGCCCGTTGGCTGCTGGGATAGGCTCCAGCCCCCCCGCAACCCCGTTAGGGACAAAGCGGTAGATGATGGATGGATGGATTTTTTAAAGTTTTTCTTTCTTACTCTAATTAGTTATAAAATTCTGCATTGTTGTTTAAACAAGGGAAGCATACGGACAAAGTGCTTCTAGTACACTAGTATATATATATATATACATACATACATACATATATTGGATATATAATTATGTATATTTTAAGACATATTGAAAGGTCTTAAAAATGACCCTATTAGAGCATAAAAACATTTTAGTGATAAAGTTTTTCCAAAATGTAGATGTTTTTATTACCAGATTTTTATTTAGGGTTTGTGCAATTATAAGTGTAATGGAAACAAAGCTATGAAACTCACATGAAGAGGGGGAAGATGTTGGAATCTCCAGCTTGAAATACTGTCAGACTTTCTAGTGTTCCCATACTACTCATACCTACTGCTCCTTTTTCAACACGTTATCTTAAATAATCTGTTGTTACTGCTAAATTATGACCATATTTGTTTTTGTTAGGAATATAAATCAGCTACATACATTGTGTTCAACATTAAAAGTTTTTATTTTCTTGTAAAACCTTAAAAAAGTGGATTCATTTAATTTATCAGTTGCTCTCAGCAATAATCACTAAAATGACCATAATATTCACGTAGAGTGATCTAGTATTATAAAACATTTGAACTGTTAGATAACAAAATTTCAGATATTGGAATCAGGTTGGTGCTTGGAAACGGTGCTTGCTATGGTGCTTCTTTATTAGGAATTACTTTAAGTGACAGATTACATAGATGGTCACTGTTAGTGGTCGGGTTCTTCCAGTATAAGCATGTTTTATTCTGTTGGTGGATCCAGTGGCCTGTACTGCAGGTAGGTTTTTCATCTACTAAACCCAAACTATGCTCCATAAGGCTGATAAATGATGTTTTTCTCTCTTTGTTGTCTTTGTGAGAGAGATCCACCACTCTGTAGGACAATATCAGCTGATTCCGTATAAATCCTCTCATACACCAAGCTTTCAATCCACTGTAGGGTACATATTTACACCAGTGAGTATCTGTCTCCCATTATTTTTGTTTAAATGTGTGCCCTCATAACCATTTTTGGACACCATTGTTTTGTTGGTCTGTGGAACTTGCTTCCTATTCAGTCAGCAGAACACTTACACTGACTGTTTGTTCAACATTGAAAGTAGTCCAAACTCAGCAACCCTTTCACTATGTGGCCAAGTGGAGGGAAGAAATGGAAGATCAACTGGTAGCTGTGAGTCAAGACAGACGTGCTGCTTCTACTTTGAAAAGTCTTCCAGTACAGACATAAAATGTAGGTTATTCTAGCAGCAGCTGGAAGTAGTTTTGTGGTGTGTTCTAATACTCAGATACAAGCTCAGGATGATGCTTTAGTATATGATGAAGGTATAGATAGTATTTAATCAAACACTGCCAACACGGGTAATGACGAGGCTCACGTTTTATACTTATTGTCTCAGAGGTAACTCTGTGTCTTGTCGCTCCCCAGCAAACAGCCAACCCAGTGCGAGTACGAGCCAGTCCCAGTAATCAAACGTTTGACATATTTACAGATCTAAACACTTGAGATAATTGCAGGTGCCACAATGGTAATTACTGTGCAACACACACACACTCAAGCAGAAAGACATCCACTTGAGACAACTTCAGTCTGACTGTTTGAAGTTTTATCGGAGATCCCACTCAGCTCTGTTTGATGTAAACATACACCCAGTCTAATGATGGCCCCACTGTCAAAGAGGCTTTACAATAATTCAGCAAAAAGTCTTTCATATCAGAACGTAATCTTAAATTTCGTTCTTTTTCTGAGTTTGGTGGTAAATAGGAGTCTTAATAATTAGAGCCAATGAAAATATTTCAACTTTCTTGATCCTGTTCTTGCAAGTACCAATCCTGTAAGGGATTGGATCGTGACCTAGATACACTGAAAGGGTAACTCTGTTTACCAACTCTGCACAACAAAAGGCTGTAGTCAACAAACTGAATGGAATTTCTGCAGCAAAAACAGCTTGTGAATAAATAAACCTAATTTTCCATCTTTTTTGGGAGCAGGATCCCAACTGCAGCCAAACATACATCGAAAGACCAAGTCAGGCACTTAAGAAAATTGCAACAGCAAATTATGTCAGTTTTGATGATAGGATCTCTCAGTCTGAGGCATGAATGTTATGTGACTCCAATGGTGCAGATGAAATAACAAAATAAATGAACACCTTTGTTGACGCACTGCAGTGATCAAGACCACCACTGAAGGCCACACTAGTCTCAAATTTAATCACATAAATATGCTTCACTGCTTCTAAATGCACACTGACTTGCAAAATGTCACTAATGTTGAATCCTCACACACTAAAAAACGTTTATTCCTTAAACAAACAAACAATTTGCAGGAAGCGATGCACTAATGTTAATAACCATAGGACAAAAGCAAGACATGTTCCACATCCGATTGGATGCTTGGGCTGTCAAAAATGTATTTGTAAATAATAGTAATAATAAAAACTATCTTAAAATTCAGTATTATTTTAAAAAGTAGTCCAAAACTACGTGAATAACTTCATCCACTTTTTTTTTTTTTTGCTTGTGCTCCAAACTCCCGCGTGCGCTGTGCTGTGCGTAATAAGTCCTAATCGCAAACATCTCCGCCCCAGTTTGCTCTCCAACACTCCAAACTCGGTCCAAGTACAACACACAACAGGTTTTCTTGAAACCTTAGACACAACTCTTCAAATTACCTGTTTTTAAGCCGAGCTTTCAGGAAGTTTTTACCAAACGGAGCCATGACTCGGGGAAACAAGAGAGACCGTTCCAAAGATCCAGAGGAAAAAAAACAGAAAAGAAAAGAAAGAAAAAACAACGTGTTATATCAGTCCCACCATGGCAGGACGCTGGACACTAAACTGAAGCGTTTCACAAAAGTTTAATAGCGTCCCGGCTGTAACTCTGTCCGTCCCATCCAAAAGCAGAGGGAGGTGTTTCCAGAGAAATTGGAGAAACGCTGCCCCCTTCCACCTGTAGGAACTCCCGCTGACTGGAGGAGGAATAAAGTGCAG
>JBAMIG010000010.1:8821774-8832983 GCA_037177335.1 Kiunga ballochi | reverse complement strand
AATGATGCACATCCTGCTTCAAAAGGTAAACATTTTCATCTTGGAGGACAGTTTGGCCCCAGACTGTGGATATATGTGATAACCACTGGTTGGAAGACATCAGCATGAGATTACCATTTATAATGATAGATCTTATATTCCCAGGCTGGAAGCTTAAGCCCGCACCATTTTACTGCTTCCCTTTAAAGCCGTTACTTTAGCAGAGCGGCAGTCACCATAGTCTTCTTCAAACTTTGATCCTATGTTCAGTCGTGATGGAAAATTCTTTAAGATCCCCAGAACATTCTTCTTGTTAGCAACAGCAAGGACTGCTAAGGAGCATGCTTGGTTTTAAAAGCAAACGATGAACAGAACAAACACAAATTCATGTGATATAGTTCAGTTTTTCTATAAAGTCAAGCATAAAAAAACAAATTAAAAAAAGCCTAAAAATATTGTTTTTCATTCATATGATTCCCTTTTCTAATTACACTTTTGCTCTCAAAGAATTTAGGGTATTGATGAAATGGATCCGTGTTTGAAAAGAATCAGCTGTTGTTTGTTTCAGGTGCACATATGGCATCAAAACAAGGTTCACGTTGGAGGGAAGCAATTTATCTTTATCTCAACATCCAAACAAATCTGTCAGTTTTTGCAAATTTGCTGGCTGCTTCTCCAGATGTCCATCAATGCAGCAACTCCCATGACCCTGAAAAGGTTCAGGTTTAGTACACCTCCCACATCCACAGGACAAATTACACCCTGTGTGAATTAATTCAACTCCATTAAAAACCTTCATCGACATCTGCTGCTGCACTGCTCGGGCCCGCTTGTCTTGGCCTTTCTCAAGCCGGACGCCTCTTCAATTTAACTCCAATTTGGAGTTGGTAGATGCTGGCTGACAGTTTGAAGCTTCTCAGTAGGGTGCTGATGAGTGTGTTCACTCAGTCATTCTCTCATTCGGACAGCAATGCAAATCACGTAAAAAGCCAGTTCTGATCAAGATAATGACTTGTGAAAGAATGAGATTAGTTCCCTTTGTTAGAAATTTGATTGTGGGGATGGGGCAGAGGTATCAGTAGTGAGACGTTGCAGGGGTCGGCTCAGAAACTAATTAGATCTCACATATGGGTGGCATTGCAAAAGGACTTCAGTGATGGCAGCGAAGGGGAAACCGTGTCTGTCCTATTCATTGTAAGGCTTTTAATGTCAATGGTAAAATAATAGTCAGCAGACAGAATGAAAGCACAACACACACACACACACACACACACACACACACATAAGATTCAGTTAAGGGATATTATTTTAGGAAATGCATAATGGAAAGCATCCTCGTAGATGTTTATTAGTACTAAAAATTTGAGCTAGACTTAAAATTAGATGCTTCATTGGGTGAAGTGTAATTTAACCATCTTGAAGCAGTTCAAGACAAGTAAAATATTTTCTCTTTTTTTTACATCCAGCTGGTGAGAAACCAGACATGATCTTTTTTTTTAATTGACAGAAAATCGTTAGTTTCATGTTATATAAAAAATATTGATATCAGTATGTAAGCTGCTCCATATGTAATAATCTGATATCAGATCTTATATTTTATTTAAACAAGTGTACCATCTTTGACTTCTGTAAAAGAGTATTTTTTAATAAATTGCAGCATAAAAACACAAATCTGCATGAGCCAGTAACCTCCGTGTGCAGAGAGCCTTCAGTTCATTAGGAATGTTACGTTGGGATGTAGCAGCTGTGAATAATTTGTGAAGTGCCATTTGGAAAGTCTGAGTTTGCCATACAACTTGGTCTCTTTAGAACAATGGATGGACATATCTGAACTAGAGGGTTGAGCTTAAAGGAAATATATGATGTTTTGAAATTCTTTCTTTTAACACATAAATCATTAATTTACTGTCTGTATAAAGTGGAACCGCAATGCTTTGGTCTGAATTCCTGCTTATTATCGCCTCACACACTCCTTATAATCATGTTCTGAGGTGCGTCTTCAGAGTGACCTGTTTTGGTACTGTCTCTTTAAATATAAACAAGGCCTGTCTTGCCCCGCCCCCCTCCAGGTCATAGAAAGTTCAAGTCTACCCTGTTCCGCCATGTTTGTAGCTTGATAGCAGCAATATGCTAATCTCCGACAGAGAAACATTTTTTGGTAAGTTTACTAAAAAGTACATTTTGCATGACATGTCCCCTTTAGAAATAAAATCTGACAGGTGAAAAAGTAGAGTATCAATATTTGTGTTCCAATATTCAAGAGTAAAATTATCTTTAAAATGACAAAAATCATATATTTTGCTAATTGGATACCAAATACCATAATGACAAAAAAACATCTGATTTGGCCGAAACATTTTTAGGTGGTACTCATCACAAAGAAACAAAAAGATCTATCCATCCCGCGGTTGTAGATTTACAGATAGATCAGGGTAATTTTAGCTCATGAAGCATAATCTGTTACGTGAATTCACTGATGCTTTTTTCATCCACTTTCACAGGTTAAATCACCATCAGATGTGACAGAGAGTGGCTGCTCTAATTGGCTGTTTGATTGACAGCAATGCAAATGTGTGCACGAGAAGAGAGGAAGTCGTGACAACAGAGAGGAAAGTGCTAACTTAACATGTCAGTCTTGATCTCTCATTTCTCATCCTCAAAAAATAAAAACTTCACATAGCAAAAAGAAATGGAGAGATTCTTTCCTAAAGATTGCAATTCAAGGGAAAGCAGCTTTGTACAAACCTCACTGAAAAAAAAATACACACACTGTGGTTTGTGTTTTCTTTCTCATTCCAAATCTGTTCTTGTGTTGGGGAGCTGTATCTTCACAACCTGGCCAACAGGGGGATGCAATCTTTGCTGTGTGTTTGTGTGCTGTTTTGTTTACCCAACTACTCTCGATTTCATAGCTGAGGCTTTTTTCTGTGCTGCTGGTTTTTCATGTTGGTTTGGTGAATGACAGCCTGAAGGTGAATTGTCATAAGCTGTTTTGTTTCTTTGAAAAGTTCTTTTAAAGTGGGCTAAAAGCGCTGAATAAATAAAATTTTGTTTTGTCTTATCATCTGTAAAGGCCCCAGGTTGCCTAAATGTTCAGTCTCCAGAAGCTTAAGAATAAAAAGCATTAAAAATGAACTCGCTCTGATTAAATCTTCCTCTGGCATTCTACATTAATTAACATAAGTAGTGAAGGTAACACAAGAAAAAGCAAGTCTTCTGCTGCCCATTCGAAATATCTTTAAATCCAATAACTTCCTCACTCTGAACCTCCGTTTGAAGTTCAATTAGTCAATTTGACCATGTCTCTGACAAGATGCTTTGAGTTGGTTACATGTGATTGGCTGATTAACGGGCTTGGTCAAAAACCAGTTCAGAGGAATGCATTGTTGAACTTGTTTGTGAACAACTTTGTTAATAAGCTTATGATGTCACCAACTCTCACTTTGTTTAGCTCAACTGGATCTGCAAATCAAGAACTGGAATGTGAACTTGTAAGTACGGAAACATTTTGAACATTTTGAATATTTTGTGAGGTCTCGCATCCATCACTGCCAACATTTCCCTGGCTCTACATCTACATCACACTACATTACCCACGATGCACTGCAAATTCAAGCATTATAAACCAGGAATACTCTGTGGCTGTGTCTTAATTCAGAGACTGCACACTACAAAGTGTGGATTTTTAGACCGCATACGTCATACTGACGCACAAAGCGCTGTCCCAGTTCAAAGTGTACCTCGTATCCACACTTCAAATGTCCGCTTCGTTTGGGGCTGAATTAGCTTAAAACAAGTGTACATGCTATGCATCATCCGGTCTCCAATCACCCAGAATTCATTGTGCGCCAGACTGAAATGAATAAGAAGCAGTTCACTGTCTGCGAGGATGTTTTTAAAAAATATATACAAACAAATTTTTCAAAGTATACAAGAAGGGTAAACAGTGTGTCTTATGAACACAAAATAATTTGTATTACATACATCAGACGGGGATAATTTGTCAGGAGGAGAACTTTTCTGAGTTAAATAAAAATGATAATTAACATTGAAATATCTGTTAGTTGCCATTGAGGGTGGTGGTCTGAGGTTGGCACTGTATAGAACAGAGTCGGGAGCGTGATGGTTTTTAAAAGAAAGGATAATTGAATTTATCAACAAAAATGCTGCAGGATGGTTGAGTCTCTCCTTCTGTGTCCTTCATCTGGCCTTATATAGCCACACCTGGGTAAGGACGGGTGCAGGTGATGAGGAGGCGGAGCTGTAAAATGGAATCAAGGGCCTCTGCCCGTGACAATCTGGCTTCATTTTCTGTCCCATATTTTCGTTTTTTTTGTGGAAGAATATAATCATTAAATAGATGATACACTTATGAATATGACATAGCTAGTCAACAGATGACTGGAGCATTTGGGTAATTCTTGTACAGTCAGTGGCGGTCTTATTTCAAATGGAAGGCGCTCTTTGCAGCGTGCAGACTATGAAGGACACTTCGAGGACTACGTGGTTTCCATACTTAGAAGTATGCAGTCTCTGAATTGAGACAGCCTGTGTCTCAATTCAAAGTAAAACACTGAATAAACACTGCTGAGATATGTGAAACTGTACATTACATTTTGGTCCATTTGCACAACTGGTAAAGAGCTACCTGGCCAGTCTAATAATACCGAGGCAAACCTAGGCAATTCAGAGACTGCATACTTATAAGTACGCAGTCTACGTAGACCACAAAGTGTCCTTCATAGTCTGCGTACTCCAAAGTGCTCCTTCAGTTTGAAATGAGACGCCCCCAACTGTAGGAAAATTACCCATGATGCTCTAGTCCTCTGGTGCCTTGCAACGTCTAATGCTGTGTGTATCATCCATATAGGAATCATATTCTTCCACAAAAAACATGAAAAAATCCTTTTATAGGACAGAAAATGAAACCAGATAGTTCATTGTTTATTTTCATTTACCTTAACTTAGAAACACATGGAGGAGGCGGCCCAGAAGAGCTCTCCTTGTGGCAAATAATCCTTGTCTGATGCATGTAATAACATTAATTTGTGTTTATAGGATACACTGCCGTCCCCGCTTGTCGGCTGGGACAAATACAAGTTTATATATTTATTTATAAAACATTCTCATATGCCGTAAAACTGCTTCTAATTAATTTCTATCTGGCGTGCAATGAATTCTGGGTAATTGGAGATGACGAAGGATACATAGCATGTACACTTGTTTTAAGCTAGCTCAGCCCCTTACAAAGCGCGCATTTGAAGTCTAGATCTGAAGCACACTTTTGAATTAGGACAGCACTTGGCATGCCAGTATGACGTATGCGGTCTACAAATCCGCACTTCAAAGTATGCAGTCTCTGAATTAAGATACAGCCCTAGAGTGGGTTTTCCATCCATACTGTTCTTTCCAACAAGCAAATTTCTTTGCCAAAGTCGGCTCATATCTTTCCTCTGGAGCGATCTCTTTCCCGCATTCTCTTTCTGGCCTATTCAGTAACTGTTTTATGTCTTCTTATGTTGTACAGCTATGACAAGCTTATATTGGAAAAGGAGGAAAATGTAGCACAAAGCCGAGGCCTCTGTATTTATTGAGCCGTAAAGCAAAGCGCTCTAGGTCACATGATCCCATGAGATAAGCTGTGCACCTGATAAGTTACAGTGTTTGGTTTCTGCAGAGGGCAGCCTTTTAGAGTGCCAACACGTTTAAGACACTGTATATTGACTCCAGAAATCATCCATTATTACTTACATTAGGCTGATGGTTGGGTCAAAAGCTACATGGTATCATTTTAATGTGGGAAAATGTGTTGTGAGCAATTGTCTGTGCACCTGTATGGATGTAAGAGGCATGTATGGGTATGTAGGGAAAGTTTTCTTTCCTTGGTGTGCTTTATTTTTGTGCATGTGAACATAGAGCTGTTGTGCCTTGCCAAAAGCTCAAAGTTTGTGCCATCTGTGCAAGAAACATCTTGGGTTTTCAGTATGCATTGTGGAAAATTCCTCTCTGGCATTTTTATGATTTGTTTTCAGCAGTGATGTTCTTTCAGGCTGTCTTCCCTGAAGTCTTCTTCGGTTTTCTTGCTTTTTAAAAACATCAATTAAAAAATGTCAGATTTTTATTTATTAATTCTTAGAAAATTTAATTTGTCATCACTTTGTTAAGTTTTAAGTTCTTTTAGTGACTTTTTGGCAGTTCTCTTTTATTAACAGAAAGGTTCCAACAAGTTTGTTATTCTCTGTATCCTATCATTGCTCCATGTTTTGCAATTATTTTTTGATTTAGGGAAAAGGAAAGATGAAAATTACAGTTTGAAAAAAAATGAATTAATTTTTCTCAAAGTGGTTATTTTTGTCATTTGTCCACACATCTGTTCAAGATGTATCAGTTTTTCATGATAACACTCAAGGTTTGCATTAGGTTTCAAGATACATTAAGACAACAATTTGTGTTCTTCTCAAGTCCAATATTTTGCCCTAAAAAGAAAAGTAACAAACTCCACTTTTAACTAGTTTAAAGATGAAATGTTGAACTATAAATGTGAATTATATTTATTTTAACCCATTTCAGCCAAACTTTGATTTGGTTCATGATAAGCTTAAACTTATAACACTGATTTATTATTTGTTTTCACTATAAAAGGGAACAGGGCCAGTGGGTGTGATCTTTGGGCTCAGGAAGAGAAGCAGTTGTCTAACAGCTGAATGGTTGGTGTCTTGTTGAGACAATATGTTAAAGAGTCCTTAGTAAAACATCAAACCCCTAAAATTCCATAGCTGTGTAAAAATCCAAAAGAAACAAAGAAAAACAGGCTGTATTCTCTCAGCTGTATGAAAAATGGTATTTTGTGGTAATTGTTAGTTTGCCTTTCATTTGTTTATTAACTGTCATTGTATAAACAGCAATGCTTTCTTTGAAGGAATAAATAAAAAATAGATTTTTACTTACTTTTGCTCATCTCTTACTATTAAACAAACAACTTGTCAGGTTTGGTTACTTTTTCAGTGAGCAAAGTTCAACCATATGAGTGGAGGGTGCAGCGATAATATTCTTCAGCTTCTGGGCTCTTGCTTTCTATTGGTTAGAGGACTTTTGGCAGGATTTTACCACAGAGAGCAGAAACAATCTGAGAGGAGAAATTTTGAGAGAGAGTAGAAAAAAGTCTAAGCGCAAAGAGGAGTTGTTTCTTGAGAAAGAGGAAGTTTGTAGAGATTTGAGAGCAGAAAGGTCATTTTGTGAGCAAGCAAAACGGATTTGAGTGCAAACAGAGATGTTTGAGTGTGAGCAGTGTTTTTTAAGAGAGAGCAGAACAAGATCTGAGCTAAAATACAGCTGTTAACCCTCTCAAATCTACCAAATGTGCTCTTAATAAATGACAGGATAATACCCCTATACGATCACTGTTTCTGTTCACACCTGCCCCATCTATCTGAAGACCGACATTGTCTTATACCTAGCTGGAAATCTCCGTAGTGCTAGCTGACAAGGTAGAACAAACTAATTTCTCTCCCTGACTGCTAAGGTCACTGCATTAAATTCTGAAACTACAAACGATCTGAATCTGGTGCTAGAAATTGTCTTTCACTGAAGCATCACTTGCTAAGATACATTTATTTTGCCTTTGAGAGAGTAATAAAATTATCAGATCCAGCCCCTCAAAGCATGTATACTGTATTATACTCCATGTTCCTTTTATCCCTTGGCTTGCCCAGCTTGCAGTATATTGCAGGGTGTTCTTGTTTTTCATCTATGAGAAGCTCTCAGAATTGTTATCTGAGGAATTGTTATTCAGAAAATCTTGCGGTGGAGGTGTACAGGCCAGTGTATTACAGGGCTTTCAGACCATCAAAGTATCCTTTTTTCACACCTCTACTAGGCTCTGCCACCATGAGCCTTATTATATTGGTTGTAAACATGGAAGCCTCAAGCCACTCTCTGTGGATTTAGTTCATAGCAGAAACAACCTTGAGATGATGGAAGAAAGACTTGTTATTAGATGAAAAACAACAAGTCTTGTAACACAATAGTGTTGGGACAGTTGGCTTGAGCCAGTGAGAGCTCATCTACATCTATTCGAAGTTGCACGTTTACTCACATGCATTCATGTGACTGAAAGACTCGGACTGTAGGCATACCTTGGTTTTTCATATATTATCAGAAAATTAATAACAACTCTGAAAATGAAACAAACTAGTTATTTTATTCAGTATTCTTTAGGAATGGTTCCCAATACTTCTTGAAGGGCTTTGGATGATAGCAGATCTTTGTTTCTTCTCTTGAGACATTCTCACTGGGTAGGATTCATCACTCCACGAGACCTGTTGCCACTGATTTTTAGTCCAGTTTTTTTTATTATATGGCATAACTTACCCCTTTTCTCTGTTTTCTTCCTTAATGGATTAGGTTGGAAATGCAGCACTGAGGCTATTAAAGGACTCACTGTCTGCACTAATGTTTCACATCTTCTATACTAGTCTGTTGTGAAAAGTGAAATCTACTTTGCAACAATTTGGTTAGAAGAGCATCCTCAGAGTCATAAAGATATTGAACAAACTTATTAAAAATTTAATCTATAGGGATAACTCTGGTGCTGATTTTACTTAGATAAATGCTGCACAAGCATTTACTTTGCTATGCAAATATAAAGTTGGTTTCCAACAGACAGATTACTCGACATGCTGTGTGATATCAAACACAGGCAGTACAAATAAGGCATGTTAGTAATTGTATTTAGGGGTGGTGGGAGAGCCGGTTGGTGCAGTGGGCTGAGCATGTCACTTTTTCTGCCTGGAATAATGACTCAGCTTCCTCACTCTCAGTCAAGTTGGTCCAATGGTTGTAAGCTGTTATTGCTTGTCCTTCAGCTGAACGGATCATGCTGGCCCACGAGCAGAAGGCTTTTGTTCTGAATAGTGAACAAATCTGGTGTCCAGCATGGACGTCTTTTGCAACCGCCCTGGGAAATGACTTATCTAAGCAGTGCATGCTAAAAAACCCTGACATTAATCTTTAATTAAGGCCTTTACAATTTCGGACGTCATGCCCGAGTGTATGAGAGTTACTGCAGGGGATAGATATGCACAGTTGAGGGAGGGGAGGGCTGGGCAATGTATTATTTCTTGGGGTGAGCTCATTTAGTCTCATCCTAGTCAAAGCTCTGTTGATTTGCCAAGACATTGGCTTTTTTTTGTACAACACTTTGGCTGATGATGGGATGCTCTGAGGTAAACTCGGCCCTGTGAAAGATCATTTTCTTTAAGCTTTTGAGAAAACTGAAAACCCCAAAATGCGACACATGCTGCTTGAATCACAGTTCTGCACAATGATCAGGCCCACTGTAGTCAATGTGAAAAAAATCAAAGTGCATGCTTGAAATGAATAGGGGTTTAACTTTTTGTTGATTTTGCTCTCATTTCTGTAATTGGTTTGCAAATCTCTTGTCGAAAGAGCCATATGATAAACCTGCAGGTAACGCTCACTCTCCAGTGAAACGTCTTCTGTGCTGTGACAGCTGCTGCCTGTGTGATGTTCCACAAAAATTTCCCAGGACGCAACCTGTTTCATTCTGGTGGAAAATCCACATGAAAAGAAGAGTCTCCAATGAAACTAAGCGAGATTTAGGTAATTGTTTTGATTACTCCTTTCTCTGCTCCCAGCTGGATGAAAGCATTACAAAGCTGAAAGTAAAGACTTTGGGAGAGGAAAGAGAAGCTAAAGAAAGCTCCCAAAGGTGAGATTTTTCTGCTGTCAGCAAGGCGAGACAGATGGGAGGGTGGTGACTGGAGCAGGTGGTGAGAGAGGGAGGGTCCACACCGTTGTGAGGCAAGGCAATTGGGAGTGATTAAATTCTCATTCTCTTTTGGGACTGAGTCTTTGAGACAGAAGCCAGCTCTAACTTTGCTTCAAGCCACCACTCTTTTTATCTCTGTTCTTCAAGAAGAACCTATAAATGCCACGGGGAGCAGTTAAGGAGAAGCACCGTGTTCTGCTAAACCCGTTCATGGTTAATGTTCAACATCATGCTTGCAAATTAAAAATAATTTCTGAAGCCCTCCACATCACTCTCATAAAAGTGTGGATGAAACATTTGTAATTAAACCCATGACCTGCATAGTTTCATAATCTCTTTCTTCCACTTTCTACCATGTGTAACTGCTCTAGCATCCTCTCTGCACGCTTTCTACTACTCTGCCTCTCTGGCCATCTGGAAACAAATGATGATTGAATGCCTGATGCGCTTTCATCCTTACCCTCGGCCATTTTCATTCCAGCATTGGCAGTTAAGAATATGTCCCTTTCCTTTCTCATCAGGAAACTGGTTCAGTAGCCAGTGGCGCAGGCTGGCTCAGGTGTCTTAGTATCTATTGTGACTGGCTTTTCATCAAATCGAGTGCACCTGAACATCGAGGGGCCCCTCCATCACAGGCAGACACAGAATCACAGGATGCTGGCCATGGGTATTACATGTCATTTGTCTTCTTACTATGGTTCTATGTTAACTTCTTTTACAAATCTGTAGCCTACTTCAAACTCTTTTTATTACTATTTGTGTATCTGTTCTGAATTCTTATTTTTAGATTTTTCAAAATATTAACCTTCTGTCCTTTACCCTATCCCCTCAATTCCCTTTAGACTGCACCAGGCATACTGTATACAGGTTTGAGATTTGCTCAAGGAATCACACAGCATAAAACAGCCTCAATCGATCACTATTGACAAGATCAGAGGCAGTGTTGGTAAGTGCCTGGTGGTGCACCTCATGTCTATAAGACTCCCCAAAAAGAAAATGAAACACGTTGCAACCATTTCATAACATGTAATTTGGGTGGGGTTAGGTAAGATTTAGTTTGTATCTGTACATTGTATTTTGATAATTTGTCGTTTGGTTAATTTATTTTAAAAATATTTGTGTTTGTACATTTACCGGGGAGCTTTAGTTTTTATGTAACTAATCTAACTAGACATTTTGTTTTGATAACTGTTAACCTTAGTTTATTGGAACTGCTCTCCTTTTTGTTAACATTTTAGGAGGCTTCTTTTGTTTTGTTTTGGTATTGTATTTTGCATACCTTGGGGACTTGGCCATCCCAGTTTAGGCTTGTTAGATTTTGTTATACAGTGATCCCTCGCTATATCGCGCTTCACCTATCGCGGCTTCGCAGATTTTTTTTTTACTGTACTGTAGCTAATTGAAGGTGGCATGTCCGTTTATAAAAATCTTCTTGCTCAG
>JBAMIG010000010.1:8777712-8789466 GCA_037177335.1 Kiunga ballochi | reverse complement strand
CACACAGACACACACACACAGAGACACACACATATGTATATATATATATATATATATATATATACATAATCTAATTACAATGGTTGAAAGATGAACAATGGGTATATGAATTAAAGAACAAACTTATTGTGAAATGAGCCGAGTATACTTGCAAAAAAATACACAGGAGAGCCCTGTTAAATTAGAAATTGTAAAAATAGCATCAGGACGCCTACTTTTGAAAACACAAATGAAACATTAGTATTTAGCAGCAAAACAGTGGATTCCCGTAAAAAAGTGCAACAAGTTCACACTTTTGGAAGAGTCCAGCTTATTTTCACATAAAAGAGAAAAGCAATATACATAAGATTGCTTTTTGTCCTTGCAAAATTATATTTCAGTCCAATTCATTTAAATGACTAGGGCACCTTGAACATATTGGCTTTAATCTAAGCAGGGATTGAATGACAGCTTTTACACTTCCTAAAATGATTTTCATTAATAGAGTAATCACATTGAAACTTGTTTTAATTGAGTTAAAAGTATGAACATGAATATAATTAATATAATGGTAGTTTGGGTTTTGTGAATTTATGGCTGTAGTACTCCTACAGTTTTCCACTTATCTCCTGCAGTGCTGCTGCAGACCTACTTCACATTTAATGTGTAAATAAGGAATTTCTCTTCAGTGTTGTGTGATAAAACAGAAATGCTTACAACTGTATAGGAACCTTAAACTTTTATTCGACATAAAAACCATTTTTGAAACACTAAACTACATATTTGGGATATTAACATCAAACCTGAATTAATATTAACTGACAATTAAATAGTTAAGGGAAATCTTCCACTGTTTTAATAGTTATAAAGGTGAGAATCGTAATAGCGTAAATGTCAAAATCAGTAAGTGCATCTTGGAAAGATTCAGGAACCAAAGCCTCTCAAAGCAGAAGAAATCCTGCTCTTTTACTGTGTTTACAACATGCAGTGGAGTGCAAAAGTGCTCACCATTTAAATCCAGACATTTGTAATCTGTAAAGGTTTATACTTCAAAAGCAACTTTCACAACCCCAGAGATCACACGCATGCTTTCCTCCCACAAGCATGGGAGAGAAGAAACAAGTAGAAATTGAGATGAACAGCACTATACCTCAGTGGAGAAACACATTTCCTGTTATTCGGCCCAGTTTAAAAAACAAACTTCTCCTAAAGGCGGCTCGCTGCTGAGCCATTGACTACTTATCCCAATGCTTGACTGATTGGAGAATATCTCATATCCCTGCATTCTCAGATTCTCCCTTGTCTCCATCATGAATATTTGATGAAGGATGTTTGGGAAGACCAATCACTAAAAGACATTTATCTCCAATGCCCCTGACTCAGCAGCCCCTGCTAAGCTTCCCCTTTGGTAATCAAACACAAACCTTTCATGGATAAAAGAAAGGGCTTTCAAGAAAATTATTGATGTCCCAGTAACGTATGTGAGAAAGATAAGCTTGACTTAATGCTGTGATTGCATTACAATCTCGCAAGACCTTTTAGTTTTGTCTTCAAAACATAGAATAAAAAAGTGCAATGTATTGTCTGTGTAGACTGAGTTTAGCCTCCCATGAGTCTCCGACAGCACATGCTGTGTAATAATGAGTTATTCTGGGACTTGCGTCTGTACTTACTCAACCTTAACAGCCGTGTTTGTTCGACAGTAACACTGAAGACTGTTCAGCAAATTCTTGCGGTCACTGCCCAGACCTTGAGTTTTCCCATCATCAGCCTATTATTTTATAACCTTGGTTATGCAAAACACTGTGGCATTTGTGGGGACAGAAATGAGCTCACAGGTCCTTATAAAAGCTGATTCCAATTCTGTAACCTTTTAATAATGCCACGACAGAGCAATTTGTCACTCTAGTTTAACTGCTGCAGTTCTTTTCTTATGAAATTGTGGGTAATGGCAAATTTCTGCTCTGAATCACAAACTCATAGTGGCTGTGGTGGGATCGACATTAAAGCACCTGTCCAAATGCCTAATATTGTACAATAACTGTGATTAATCTCTTCATCTCTACTGTAGATACACTGTAGTCATTTTCAGAAGTAGTGCAGGAAAAGATACAACTTTTACACTAATTTTCAGATGACTGTGAAATACAATGATGTCGTTCATTATACAATGCATTAGTTTTTATTCAGTTTATTATTATTTATCAATACAAAAGTTTTCGGTAGTTGAAAAAGTATTTTTTTTAAGCTGTGAAGACATGTCATTGGGTTAAACACCAAGCCAACTGATAAAAAAAAACAGTACTTTAATTCAGAAACGTTTTAGTTCTGGGGAAATTTATACTAAAAACTAAATGCTGATGTCCACATAGATGCTACTATATATATAAATTCAACTAAAGCCTGCCTGTTAAAAAAAATCAGATGGTTAATAGCAACGAGTACAAATGCGGTTGAATAATTTGTCAGTTAAAACTTCTTAAAAAGCTAAACATGATGTTGTTAAGGGGCGTTCGAACGTGTGGTCACTCCGAGGAGAAAAGACATTAGCAATTATTTTAATGAAGCTACAGAATTTTTGCCAAATTTTAATCAAAGAAAGGGTAAGAAGGAAACACAACTATGTTGATTCAGACTGGTATTGTAGTTATTGAGTGGACAGTGAGCTCTTTGAAATGAAAGCCTTAATATTCTGGATTTAAATGTAGAGGTTATTGTCCTGCCAAAGCTGGGTCAAACTATGATCTTAAAACAGATCAACAATCTAAAGGATGTCAGCAAATTTACAATTGAATGACTGATTTACAAAAACTATCCACATTTTAAGCCTTAACCAGCCATTCTTATGGAGTTTTTATTTACCCAATTTTAAGATAATGACAAAAGATAATTTATCATTATTATTATTACATCTGGAATACAAGAAGTTTTATGTTAATTTCAGCACAGAGGTCAGTCGTGTCCCCTGTGTTTGAATGCAAAGCCAAAAGAGACTACCTCTCTTTCTGTCTCGATTACTCTCATGGTAGATCTTTTGTTGTGAGTTTCAGATGCTGACAAAGGATGCCCTTTGCCTTTGATGTGCTCTATCTTGCCTCAGGTAAGAGTCCATAACTTGGCAAAAAGAAAAACTTTTTGTTTAGTTATACGCCTCAGGCAGGCTTTCAAACCAAGCGAACCCCACTAAAATGGAAAAAAATACCCATTACACACCAATGTAGAATGTCAAAGGAAAGGAAAAGAAAAGGAGACAAGCATCCCTATTCATTTCTTCAAAGTAAAACCAGACCACTCTATCAGGAGAGTATGTTGCAGATTTCCTTATACTTTATGAAAGAGCAAATCAGAATCTCCTAAAAGCTTGTCTGTGTGCATTATTAATATCTTAAGAGTAAAAGAAGCAGCCAAGAGCATGTCTCGAATCTAAACCTTCACCTGCTAAATGTAGGAAACACAAAACAGCCTGAGAATGAATAAATGTACAGTATACTGCGCACATCATTTTAACATCATTTATGACTTGAAGTCACGTTAAAGTTTGCACCAATTCATTCTAAGGTCTTATAGAGAGATCGCATATGTCTCTCTGGGAGGTGAGAGTGGTGTTTTCAGCACAAATATATTCCACAGATGCAGCTGTTCTCACCTCCAGAGAAAAGGCTCTTGTGGTTTCCTATACTCCTTAAGTCTACACATGAGTCTGGCTCCACCTTTAGCTCATTTCCGAACAATTTCCAAGCTTCCTGTAAAATAAATATGCATTGGTTTTTCCTCTTTCTTTTTCTTCAGTGGCTCCATTTGCAAGAGAATTATAATGAAAAAGTGCTTAAAACAGACAATCCCATGTAAAACGGCTGCTCAGTGCCTCTAATGAGATACCATTTTAATAAGCTCGTATGTTGAACAACAAAGCCATTTTGTAAACATGATTGCTTTTTTGTTTGATGACATGCAGCCAGTGGCACAGATTGGATTTTGTGAGAAAAAAAACACTGATCAATGTTTAGAGAAAGCGCTCTCTAAACTTGGGCTGCGTACAAATTGCGGAAGAAGCCACTGGAGCAAACTTGCACGCCAATGCTGCATATAAATGGAGAATAAAATCAACGGTGTACATTGTGTGTGTGTGTGTGAGACAGGGAGAGAGAGATACATTAGTTGAAAACTGTATAAACTAATTTAAGTGTATTTGTAAACTATATTGACTATCTTGTGTGTAACTTAATGATTTGTGGATGGAGGATGATATTTAACAAAAAACTATTAGTTTTGTGAGGTTGAAAAAAAGATTATTATGTAAATTATCAATATTTGTGCATTGTTGAAATTTCTGCATTAGTAGTTTTTTTTTGTGCAATCTTTAGGTATTTTTGTGTAAATTTAAAATACAATTTACAATTTAAAATAAAAATTGCAAGCACCCAAACCTACACAAGAAATGATTTATATGATTTGCAAATTGTGTTTTACACACTATAATATTGAGACAATTTTCTCTTCATTCATTTAACTGTGCATTTTTTTTGCCACTAGTTTGCATAAAGTTTCATTCACATTAAATAAGCTCTGATTAAAGTTTACTTTGAGCACTGAGCAAGATTCAAGTATGCGCCACGAATAACAGCTTGTGAAAATTAAGTTTTGTCTCCAAAGTAGGAGGGCCGCACTAAAACTAACGCAAATTTAGATGGCAAATATTTATGGGAGCCCCATAAACATAGGCTCAGTCCAGGCACAAGTTAATTTCTTCTTTATTGCACCATGAAATCCACCATTCCCATGCTGCTGTTAAGACAATTGGAAAGGAAAAAAAATGGAATGTGGTTCAAGTATTAGATCCGAGCTGCGTTGAAGCCAAGTGAAAATTGTTGAGAGATGAATCAAATTTGAGGGGTAATCGGTATCTTGTAAACAACACTGCCTTCAGAAGAAAACAAATCTACTTGTTATCGACTCAAAGCTTGCCGACTGCATCTCTGCCTGCTTGAATGTGTTTACTTATTCATCAAGGTGGAGAGGGCTAGTTACTTTTCGCAAACGCTGCGTCCCAGCAGTTATCCTTTTCCTGCTGTCCAACATGAGAGGCAGAGCAAATTAAATATGCATGGTGACCATTGAATTGAGATTAGAGTTCTCCAGGCATTGTGCTTTCCCTTCTTAAATATTCACGACCTCGACTCCGTCTGTGTGGGCTGCATGTGCAATTGCATCAAGGTGCTCCACCTCACCTGACCCCCAGGAACAAAACAGAGAATAGGCAGGAGGCATGTACACGAGGTTCTGAGGGAACTCTTCTGATCATTTTGGACACAATTTCGTGCATTGATACTGGATGAATGGGTACCTCATACTGTGTTCTCTGAACTCTACTTTCTACAGACAGCTTCACTTACCAAATAAGAGATAATACCATAAAAGGTGCAAATTGTCCAGGGAAATACATAAACAACGATAGCGGGAGATTTTATTTTGGCTTTACTGAGAATCCAATGATGCAATAAAACTGGACAAACCAGAGAAATATTCTTTATTAAATTTTTAATTTGATTTCCCATATGGATGGAGCAAACAACACTGCAGCTGGAAGTATTAGTAGTAAATGGTGGTAAAAATGTATCTGAGCAGCTCACTGCTCATCATTCTAAGGATTTTCTATTGCAGCAAATGGTGTTTATATTAGGAATTTATTAGGTGATATTGTGTCTAATGCCTGCCTCAGACTACAAGAGTTCGTAACAACTTAAGATTCACCCTTCTGACGTTAAAAGCAGACCTTGATTGGTACAGTCCTTAATCCAGTATCATCTAGTCATTCAAGAGTTTAGCAGATCCAGTGGTAGACCGCTTAAAATGTGCACTTGAAAACTTAACAGACTGAATATATCAAGCATGTTTGACATTCAGGAATTCATTATACGGAAGCCTCTAATCCTAGAGGAGCTGAGGGGGGCGGTAGCCATGCAACAGTAAACATTGTACCCCCTAAGGCTAATGTTAGCTAGATAGTTTTGACAAATATCCAAAAGGAAAGTAAATTATTAACCTTCAGTTCTTGCTGAAGAATAAAAGATCTCTCATCCAGAACCTAATGCTATTTTCCCTTTTTTCACTGGAAATCATCATTATTGTAAAAAGGAGCTGTTGTGCAATAGTCACATCAAATCACACAAAGATATCTCATTAGTCTTTGGATTTATCCATTTAGCTCGGTCATATTAAAAATTTTATGGAATGTGTGCAATTTCTATAATTATCCTTATCATTTGTTCATCATCGTCATCACAAGGCTCCATTATCAGTTAGGCCTTAATGTCTGATGATCTGGGTTGTACAAACGCAATATTGTATTGTACAGTCAGGATGAACAGTTAGTATTTTAGAATGACAGGCAAAACCAGGAGCTTCTGAGTTTGTGCCAAAAAAAAAAAAAAAAGTACTTTGGCGCCAAATATGCATGGCTGGATGCCCATTTCAGCTACAAGTCCCTAAAAGACCTTTTTAAATTAGCAAAGTAAAATATGTTTTATAAAAATAATAATATTAAAAAAAAATCACCATTCAGACAACTTGTAATTTTATTTTAGAATATTTCCGACTGATTCATAAAAATGTAAAGTAGGATTTAGGTTTGTTAGCTAGCACTTCAAAGTCCATACTATCATTCATTCTAAAGATATATTACATGACCCAAACATACAATGCAGTAAAGTATTAAAGCCTAACTGGAACAGACACTATTTATAGGCTACTGTATCCTTGTAATTGTGCATAAAAGCAAAAAATGTGGATACATTAGGCTCTCAACCTGACAGACAGCGCCAGTCAGGCTGTTGCATGACTGATTCTGGTCATGTTGCCTTTAAGTTTGGATTCTGCTGGATCTCAGTGCTGAGTTTGACACTTTTGTTCACAAAAATCCTGTCGAGGAGGCTGAAAACTGGGTTGAACTTTGTGAAGCAGTCCTTTAGTGAGTATAATTTCTGGAATCCCCTAAGAATTTATTTCTGGTCATCTTCTATGCAACTGTACCCTTTTAGACCAGATATGTTAGAACTTCAGAGCCTTTTATTTCAGTTTTTTAGATGAAACACAGCTTTATGAGGATATACTTGAAAAACGGAAACTGGATCAGAAAGAAATGACAAAATTTTGGATTATGGAAACAAAGAGAACGTTTGTCATGATCTCACCTCTGCCTGAGCTAATCAGGTGATTCCATTCACCTGGGACTATCTAATGGCTGCTCCGCTGTCTGCCACTGGTCCTGCCTTGCCAGGCAATCACACTCATTCATTTCACCTGCCATCTTCAGCTTTCTTGTGAGCATCCACAGTATTTATACTCACTCCATCCCCTCCTTCCCTGCCAGATTATCAGCCTTACGTTGTGTCTTGTTGAAATCCAGCGTTCATTGTTGTGTCTCCCAGATCACGGACCCACCCTCTGTCCACGGATTACCTATCTTGCCTTGTCCTTATCGGATTCATCTTGCTTGTCTCGGATTTGACCCACGCCTCACCTCTGCACCCTGAGCCACGCCTTTGCCCTGATAAGTACCTGAATGCTCTCGTATTTTGACCATTGCTTGACCTCTGACCTTGCCTCTTGGATTTTGGCTTTCCCTCCCCCCCTCTTCTCCCTCCAGGAGTAAAAAGACGTCTGGGACTTTTCAGTTTTAATAAACTAATTCTCTGTTCCACTACTCCTGTGTGTGGTTGAATATCCGGGTCCACAGTCACCCTCATTACAACGTTGTTGTGTTAATGGACTCAGACCAGACTTTCAACAGCCACATCAAAACTTTCGCTACGGCATCTCCTAAACAACAACACAGCCATTTTCAATGAACATCCTCAAAACGATGAAACGTACAAAAATAGTTAACGGACAGGTTAATAGCTTCAGGGGAGCTCTCACAAGATGTATGAGAAGGCTCGAGGCTAAAGTGTGGACGTGCAAATCTTTATGTAGAATGTTGCAAAACAGGCATTAGAATTACAAATTGATATTATTCTAAATTCATAGAAATAAAATCTTTAACATTTATACTGGACTACATTCTGTTCTACCCCTCTATTTACAGTAAAAATGCATAATTAAAAAGAGCAATGAAAGCAACGTTATTTAAATTTTAATTGAGTTCTTTGCAATCTTTATAACCTCCAGTGTTTTTTTTTTTTTAAACCGCTTTACAAGACATTTACTTTTGTACGTACCCTCACTGTTAATATGTGACCAGTATGGGGATGAGTGTTTGCATGTGAATCCCTCCGTAGCCTATGTTTGGGGGGAAAAAAAACTTAACTTCAACAGAAGTGTAATTTCACAGAAGTGTAAACAATAGTTAAAAAAATTAAGTTTAAAATTTAAAATGACTTATTCATATATACTACTGCAGATTTTGGTTACATTTCAATTTTTTTTACTGAAACTACCCTGGAATGCAAATGAGCATGATGGCTAAATATGAATAAAGTAAATAAAAATGTGCTTTCAAAAATAACACTGCGATTCAGTGTGACTCATGAAAATGTCAGATGCTGTTCTGCCAAGAATGTAACAGATTCCAAAAGTCCTATCCCTTTCAAATATTTAGCAATAGCATTGACTTACTGGATTTCTAATTTAGACAATTAAAAAAGTAAAGTATATTTAAAGGCTTCCATTTCACAGATTATTAAAAGAAACATCTGTCTTACATAAATGCCAATGAAATATTTATAACGTAGGAATCGTCACTTGTATGGAAATGAGTTTCTTTTTAAACACTAGAAATGTATTCAATAATTTCCATTTGTGGTAGATAAATAGAAAAATGTTAACGGTTCCTTGGTCCTTTCCCATTAACATGATGTAATTTTATTTAATTTAAAGCCAAAGTGTTCAGGTCCAGCTAACAGGCAATCAAAGCAAGTCTATTATTATCTTTATGAGCATCCGCGCTCTATTCATGTCTCAAAAAGAAATATGACAAATGACAGTAAAGTCTTACTGTAGCTACTTTAAGTAGCTTCTGCCCTGTCAGTGTGCCTCAATCCACAGCCAGATCACACAATTTGCTCTGCGATTGCTTCTTTCACTGGCTTAATGTTGCTGGTCTTGGCAGTGGAAATAAAATATACAATTTCTTTTAGGCTTTATTAACAAGTACAGTGATGTTAAATGTGTCCGGCATGTCATTGAGTGTCCTTTCACATTTCCCCGCCTCATCCACAGTGATGCAGCGGCGCTTGTTTTCACACCTTGTTTTATTTTTGGCTGAAACCAGGAATGCATGCATGATTACTGCCCCATGTTCAGGCAGAGTGACGGCGTTTGCTAAGCTGCAACCAGCTCGAGCTGTCATCTAGCAAGGAAATACACACAAAATTAACCCTCTGTGAAGAAAGCTGCTGAATGTACTTGTTAAGATTTTTTTTACAAACTGGAAAAAAACCCAAACAAAAACAAAACAAACAACAACAAAAAAAAAGAATCTACTCATGGCATCAGGAATTAAAAGTAAATGGATAACCACAGTAACAGCATGGTAAGTGTTGTTCTTTGCAATTTCAAGCTGACCTGCCTATGCTTAAAGCAGCCGTTACCTTAGTTTTTCCAAAAGGCATTTTCATTATTATGCCCCACTTATCAAAATGGGACAGAGTATCTCCCTGACACAGTATGGTCACCACTTCTGCAAAATCATAAAGCAGAAAATCACCATCCATCTGACATTTTTCACATGGGAAATAGTAGCGGTAACTCCTGACTGAGTTGGCATTTGGAAGTTGGACGTTTGCGCCTCAGGGACAAGACACGAGTTGTGGGTTGAGAGTCAAGAGGGAGACGAGTACAAGTTTTCCTTTTTTTCCTCAACTATTGCAGAGAGGATCCGCTTTATCAGTCACAGCTGCTGGGGGAACTGGCCCTGGTGGGCACAGACGTTTGGTGAAATCCCCACGTTTTGCTGTGTGCACTGCGTGGCAGGGAGTTGCCCAAAATAGCACACAATAATATGCATGCTGGGATCTTTGAGAGGGGAACTGTATCACACCATATGGGAGCAGCAGTCTGAAAAATATTGAAACATTTCATTAGACATAGATGTGTGATGCTGCTGATAGCTGACAGCTACAAAGTCAGGATTTCTATGACTCGGTCAGTTCTATGTGCATTCACGCAGCTTTGTGATGACTGGGATTAGAGAACAGAAAATTGTATTATACATTCATTTACTGTTTAAAATGTGATTAAGCAGTGAAACAATGTATATGTAAATGTTAGAATTTTCCTATTATTCAAAATAAATGTTTACTTTTTCATATTTTCACAGCTTGCAGGAGTATCTCATCCAAGCAGTTTGATTATAAATTAAACAAAGAAATAGCAAGAAGATAGTGACAAAAGACTGCTTAACACCAAAACCAAAAAAGCCATATTCCCATCTTTTTATTACATCTATTTATGTTTTATTGTTTATCTACATCAGTTGAGTGGAAGTACATTGGGCCACATTTGCCACACGTTTTTTTTTTTTTTTCAGTTGCTTATTGAAGTGCAACATTATTTGGGAAAATACCAAGCCTCTAATCAGGATTGTAAGAACTGACTGAGTGGTTTATCGGGCGAAACAGAAGCAGAATAAAAGAACGAGTTTCAATTATGCAATATATGCAATCTTATAAAAAGCATTGAGATAGTTTGTGCTTAGAATAAAATAAAACAAAGATCAAACTTTTTGCTCTGTTTTTACTTAACAGCACAAAAAAAAACCCTTAGATTTGCATATTGGGCTTTACCCTACCTGGTTATAAAGCCTTTCTGAATTTGAAAAGTTGAGTGGAAGAAATATTTACACAAACTGGCATATAAAAAATACAGGTTGGCAAATTAAATTGGTAGAAGACACGTCTACAAATGTACATTATTACTAAATTAGTATAACATGAAATGCTCATCAACATAGATTGTTGTAGTTCTCTCAATTGTTCAAATTGTGAGATTAATGGTGATTCAGGGTTATGGAGCGAGAGATTATATGAAGGGATATTGAGAAAACCTGCTTGCAAACCTCTTGTTGGGTTTAAAAAGCAATGGAAGTATGCCAGTTTGAAGTTATTCTCAGTAAAATCACTTAATTTGTGTTGGATCGGGTGATAAAAAGATGATAAAGCCATAGGCGGGTTCTTGTTGTTCTTGTCATTATTGATTTGACAGCTTGTGAATGCGTTAAAAACAAAGCATATATCTGTCCTGATCTGTTCTGCTGCTTTGACCTACATACTAACAAAATGTAACATTTGGAAAAAAGGCAAATGCTGTGTTTTTGTGAGCACATCTGTCATCACTCTCATTTCACCTTGACCTTAATGGGTGAAACCTCAGATCATTTCACTCATTTACATCCATAGTCAAGTCAACAATATGTTATATGTTTAACCAGGCCATGTAACTGGACCAGTAGGCCTGTCCCAGCCAACATGCTCAAAACTTAAGGGTATTCACTGAAGGATGACAGTGGGTGAAAGAGATTATGTAACTACCAGCAATCTCTGAAAGAGATCTTTATACATATTAGTTAGTTGTTTAGTTTAATTACAAACCAAAATGTATATAAATGAGAGATTTGGTATCATAATATTATTCCATTGTAATAATATATAGCTATAACTTATTGTTTTTACATAATGATGCAAAAAAATGGAATTTTGAACATGGCTGGTGTATATATATACATATATATACACCTATATATATATATATATATATATATATATATATATATATATATAC
>JBAMIG010000010.1:8676607-8690567 GCA_037177335.1 Kiunga ballochi | reverse complement strand
TCACATTCAGGACATAAGGAAACATTTCCCCCTGTAGGACACAATAAGTAAGTGCGTACATGTTATGACTGTTAACAAGGTCTTTAGCAAAGCCGATAGATGGACAGACACGAAGCAAAACAATACATAAGTGCAAGCACTGTGCAAAAAGTACAAATAAAACAAAAAGCTTTGCAGCAGCAGACAATATCCAGTTTTTAAGTAGAGATTTAAAATATATAAAGATGAAACAAGGTTACGTTTTAGAAAGTTAGGGGTGGGTAATTTATCAAAAACTGTGCTGAAACATAAACAAGTTGCTCATCAGTTCATGAAAGGTTTAAGACTATAACCTTAAAAGGTACACATCAGCACAACAGTCAATGTTTCTTTGCATTTTCCTTGTTGCATTCACTGTCATGACCAAAAAGCAGGATTATTGAGGTGCACAAGCAAGGCATCTCACAAAACATGACTGCTGCTGAGGTGGTCATTTTAAATTTCCAAGAAGATCCTGGGGGTTATGGGACACAATAAGGCAAGCAGTAAACCTGGGAAAATTCCACTTGCTCTGAGGCAAAGAATCCGTAAAAACACAGCCCTTAATTATAATAATTAAATCCTTAATTATTTGTTGCAAAAAAAAACAAAAAAAAAAAACTTATGGAGTATTAGATTCCATGCTCTCTTTTTTTTTTCTTTTTGCATTTTACTCACCATTCAGAAAACAGAATGGCTGTTTAAAAAAAAAGAAAAACAGTAATGACAGTAAAGCAACATTTTAGTTATTACTGCTATTGATTAAAAAACTATTTTTTTTAATGGGTTTAAAATTTGTAGAGTTGCTTAATGTGTAAAAATCCCCTCTATCATTTATTTATCTTATCTAGTTTTCTGTAGAACTTATAGAACAGTTTCTGGAATTTCCTGGAAAATAAATGTGTAGAAACAAATTTAACTTACAAAAAACAATATAAATATGCACAACCACTGTGTTAATAAACTACTAAGTATTGAGTGACTTTTGTATGAATAGTTCACAGTCGATTTTCTGTCAGCAGGAAACTGAACTTCCAACAGATTCCTACATTTGAGACACACCATGAAAAATCGAAGCTTTCATTGAGCTTTTGTTAAACATTTCATATGAATATGTGAATGTAGCTGTGAGCCTATTCTCAAATGAAGTGAAAATGGGAAGAGATCAAATACAGTGGGATAAGTGGAATTGTCAAAGCGTGGATGCATTACAATAAGTAAATCTCTCAATTCCTTCTATGTATCTTTTTTCCTTTTAAAATGGGAAAATGGCTTTTTCTTAAAAAAAACATGTAAATTACAGGGCATAAATGGGGAACTGTGAAGCTTTACAACTCCAATGTTTACTTTTAATGTGCATGAAATTAAAATCTATACCTTTCCGTCTCATAAATGCTGCTTAACTTGAACCTTACTTGAAATTCATGGTCATGCTTCAAGCTCCTATTTTTCTTCCTGTGTTCAGGATTCAGTCCTTTTTAGCATAAACCATGAGGGACTTCTCAGAAAGACCTTAAGATAAGATATTTCTTCAGAAATATCTGAAGTCAGCCGTAAAAGTGCTGCCCTTATTTTGTCTGTCCTGAAGCTTTAAGGAAGTTCCCATTTAAAATGATTGAATCCATTTACTGAGCCTCCCTGGTAAGGTCTTTTCAGGGGTCTGGAGAGGAGGGTCTATTGTATAATTGAATCTCAGATGGAGGAGGAGCAGTATGGTTTGCTGCCTGGTTGTGGAACATGGACCATCTTTAAATCCCTCAAGATCTTGGAGGATCATTGTCAGTAGGTCAGATTTGTTTCCAGTGAGGGTTGGAATCCACCAAGGCTGCCCTTTATCACCAATTCTTAACATTTATGGACATGGTTTCTAAGTGGAGCTGAGATGTACAGGGAATCCAGTTTGGAATCCTGCTTGAACATCTTGGGAGGGCTCAGAGTAGTCTTAACCTTCAAGCTGCGTTTTTTGTAATCACAGGTTGCATCTTTTTGTTGGCAAGTGTAGTCGTTCATATCACAGAATTGCGATGTGGTCCTCCATCCATGTTTTAATGCTTATTCCCAAAACGGGGTCGCAGGGGGAAGGTTGACGGCAATACTAGTCAACATTGGGCGAGAGGTGGGGTAGCCTACACCCTGGACAGGTCGTTCGTCCATCACAGGACCAACACACAATAGACAAAAAACCATGCACACTCACTCCTACGGGCAATTTAGAGTCTCCAATCAGCCTATCATTGAACTGTGGGAGGAAGCCGGAGTACCTGAAGAGAACCCACGCTAACACGGGGAGAACATGCAAACTCCAAACAGAAAGGTTACTGGTTGAACCTTCCCCCAGCCGAGGCTCAGACCAGCAACCTTCTGGCTGTGAGCTAACCAACTGCGCCACCATGCAGCCGCGATGTGGTCATTCACAGGTAAAAAGATAAAAAATAATAATAATTTTGTCTGAAAAGTAAATAGAAACTGTCATTTATTAAATATTAAATAGAAATGTCTGATATTCACAGCGTACCAATATTACCAGCATAGTGGAGCAAAAGATATATCTTATATTGGTGTTGGTTGATAGCAGGATCAGAAATTAATTGTTTTTCAGCAAGATGCAGCGCACACCTGGGTGTTATTTTGTTTCACTGGCCACTAGAGGCCTGGTATGTGCACTAAATCATTTTTATTTCTATTTGCATTTTTTCATGCATTGAAATAGTTGGCTTTGTACATTTTTACATATACTTACAGAAAAGGTTTACACATTGTACAATGAAAAGTGGTGCACACAAGACCTAAAGCTAGAAGGCTTCCTGCTGTTCAATAGGATGAAATGAAAGCTTCTGTGTGGGTTGTCAGAAATGTTAGCTACTATTAGAGTGACTACAGTTAGCGTAATGTTCCTAACATTACACAAGAACTCTGCAAATGAAAATAGATTCAAAATTGGAGGGAAATGCACCTATTGCAGAAGCTGCAAATTGAAACCAAATGATTTTCCAATGATTTGAAGAAGCAAGTTATATATTCCAGATGTATTATGGTTACTTTCTATGTTTATTTTTATTTCAAATGAACAAAAAAGTTACTCCACAAACAGCTGTGTGTCCAAGGTGAACTCAATTAAAAAAAAAACTAGGTGGTTGACTACAAACTGTTTTCCTGATGAAGAGGAAACCCGTATGTTGAGCATATGGGACTGAATAGTCTACTCACAGCCCCAGACCCCTCTTCTTCTTCTATCTCTCTTAATAAACATGATATTCAAGGTTTGCTCCATAGTGCTCACCGAACCAGCTAAGCACTTGACAGCAACATCAATGCATCTTTGAGTGTATGAATATACAGTCTGGGTTTATGCCTGAAGTGTTTCATCTCCTTCCTGTGCTAATTTTGGCCTCAATGCCAAGTGTGCTACAAGTACTGTATAGGCCATTGTTTTGAGTCATACGGCTAGACAGGAAGCGGGATGGGAGTTCTGTCACCAGCTGACATTAAGATTTCTCTTTACAGCTGCTGAATATAGACAAGAGCTGATATCCTGCTGTCACTGATGCAGCATTCATTCTCCGCACCCTTCATATCACTTCGTACAAGTCAACAGTGAAGTAAAAATTTAAATTTTACATTCAATTTTTAATTTAAAAATTGTAGCTGCCCAGAAACTCCTGACCCGCACCAGATCAGAAAATAAACATGGTGAGACACACATAGAGGGAAAAGATGGTCAAGAAGCAGACCAACAATTATTTTTGGCATTTGTCTAACCTTTCAGGGATAATTCAAGATACTGGCTGCAGGGAGTACCTCACTCGATGCTGTTGCAGTCATTAAGGGCTCTCAGCAGAAAGTTCACTGCATCTTGCATGAAGAAATTGTTTTTTACCTTTTAAAGACAACACATCGTGATGCATATTTGCCAGTTTGCACATCTGAAATCTATTATTAGGATGTTTGCAGTACAAACCGGAACAGTGAGTTTATCAAACCGCATACAGAAATGTAATGCCTTCCTGAACTGTACGTGGTCATCTAGACAGCACAAAACATCTATATTAAGTAAAGCAACAGAAATCATGCTGAATGTAATTCCATTCAGAAAGGAATGGAGGTTTTATTAGTCTCATTCTCTGTCTGAGCACACCGTTTCTCCATGCTTTACAGACAAATGACTTATTACGTGTACAGTATGCAAGAATGGGATGTATGACTCAGTTTTTTATTTGAGAGTGCAGTCCTTAGCTTTTTAACCAGATTGAAATGGAAAAAATGAGGGCCCATGCCAGTTTCATGCAAAAATCTTTCTCACTCTTAGTAATTGTAGTAATCTAGTAATCTACCACACCGGTTATTGCAGGGGTTTGGGGGTTTTGTTTTGGGGTTTTTTGTGCACTGGTCTTAACTCTTATGTGAAAGACAATCTAAATCCTCTCCAGAGTAATGCAATGATGAGACAAACACCCCTATCAAACCTAAATATTCTGGTTTAATTAAAATGTTCCCAGCTTGTTCCGTCACCAGCTCCTCTATGTGAAGAGTAATCCACTCACACAGCCTCAGATGCTAACATTTAAACAAAGACCATTGTCAGTGGGAAAGGCAAAAGTGTTCTCAGGTGATGATGAGGATGATGCAGAGATATTTGATGTCTTTAATGTCGAGACATGGCTTCAGTTCCCATGCAAATCTTTTGTTTTGCCTTTGAGAAAATTGTTTATTTGCATTTCCCTCAACAGTAATTTTTGTTTGGTTTTGATTTTTTTTGGGACCATTACTCACTTTTTGCTTCATTAATCATGACTTTTTAATTGGATCTCCGCAGCAAAACATCTTAGTAAGGTACAGACCCAAAAACTATTTAGTTAGGGTTGAGAAAAATTACAGCTGCTTTGGCTTAGATTCTATTAACTGTTGAATGATGATGCCAATGTTTACCCAAAGGCACTGTAGTCTGGCACCACAGTACCATCTGACATTTTGCATGTGAGACCAGGCGCAATGAACCTGAGAAGCGTGTGAACTGTGAGTTCGCACCACTTACCGCCCAGGCAACCAAGCGGCTACATGGCTGTGCAGAATTTTCATTGCAACGGTATATTTGTTGTGAATGTGCCCATAAACCACACAGCTGGAACAAACTGAGTCAGAGTATGTCTGCAGGTATGCTTAGAAATGTTCTAACCTAAAATATTGAAAACAGGTAATAAAGCCTTTACTTATCTGCATATTCTCATAAGTATTGGCTTGTAGGACAAATATTGGCACTGAAAAAAGCACACAACAAAAATGATAAGCATATTTACTTTTTCAGACAGGTTTTTTATTTTAAAAGGTATAAACAATAGTATTTACAAACTATCCCTACAATACTTGATTGTTTTTTGTGCTCCCAAATGCTTCAGGTACATAATTTATTTCCTTCCAACATAATTAAAAGGAATTCATTATTTAGAATTAAGTTATTCTAAATTACAGTATACTCCTTCATGGTTACATGGAAGTAGTATTTGCAAATGGAGGTTTACATGGAAAACACGAAAGAAAGGGTTCTGAATGGACAGTGGATGGATATGATGCACATCTACCAGAAACAAACTCAGCTAATTACATAATAATTACTAGTTTCGCTTTGATAGTGATTATGTTGAAGTACCTGTTCTCAGCTGTATTACAGTGGTTTTTCGTTTACATTCTTTTAAGTTCATTTGAAGTTCTGATATTTGAATTGTTCTTTATGCTGGAAATTATCATAATTTTGATACACAGCGACATGGTGGCACAGTGGTTAGCACTGTGGCCTCATAGCAAGAGGGTCACTGGTTTGAGTCCAGGCTGGGGAGGTTTGTCTAGCAGCCTTTCTGTGTGGAGTTTGCATGTCCTTCAAGTGTATGCATGGGTTCTCTCTAGATACTCCGGCTTCCTCCCACTCGCAGCATGTTAAGTTAGGGGCTATGAATAAAAATTACCTGTTATCATATGTAAGTCGCTTTGGATAAAAGCATCTGCAAATAGCTGTAGAATATAATAATACTTTAACTAATCTTGTTCATTTATCTTTTCTTTTTTCATTTTAAGACATGCTTCTTATTTTGTAATGTTTCTGTAAAACACTTTTAATCACTCTGTTGTTGAATTATGCTGCACAAAAAAAGGTCCCGTGCCAGCTCAATGCGCAAAACCTACTAAACTTTTTTGCAGCAGCCGAGGAGGAAAATGGAAATAAAGTTCCCGAGAATGTAGGCAAAACATTGCCCAGAATATTTGCATCATCTAGACAGGACAAGTGAATAACAACTGGAATCAAGTTGGAGCCCACATACATGATAGAGAAGGTGGAAATAAATCAGCTACTTACTTTAAAATCCTTTTATAAAACTTTTATTCCAAATTGAAGAGGAATTTAAAACTTATGTAAACTTGTCACTTCTACTTACGTAGCGGCGACTTCTGATGACGTATGCGATCGTTGAAGGGGTGTCCCAATTTGTGGGGCTGACTTTTCAACCCTATCCCTTATAGCTATGTTTGAAGAGGTGAGTGGCAAGAGGTAGGGGAAAGGGTAGGGGTAAGAATGAGAAATGGGATTGGGCCTTAATCTGTGTATTCTGAAAAGGCCAAAATCTCTTTCAGGTGCACGTCGAAACTCAGGTCAATCAGACGATCAATCTCTTTTTGTATTAGCGCCGCCGGAATCCTCTTTTCGCCGCTGCGGGAATCAGACACACTACTGTGACCTCACTAATTGAAAGCCATCCAGCTTTCAAAGACAATGTAGAAAAAAAACATTAATTATTTGCACAATGGCACGCACAGATCCAGTTTTACACTGACTCATGTTCGTCTTTTTACCTGTCAGTGAAAATGAATTCATTCTAAAATAGCTGTGCTTTCACAGTGCTCTGGTAACAAGCAGGGCTCATAGCGCGAGACTCGCCCCTCAGTGACCCCTAATGAGTCGGCAGCCTTCTGCCAGAGGCAGCCTGAGCTGCTGCACTTGTAATGAGCTGCTGTTTTGCTAGAGGCCTTTCAGATGAGCCATGGAGCTGTCATTCGCACCGCAGGACATGAGCAGTTCCGGCAGATGATAAAATTCAGTGGCCTTTTTTTTAGGACAATGCCTGCCTTTGGTGATGCCTCACTGTTACAGTTTGACTGTAGTCTGCATAATGTGTAATCATTTCAGATGTTCATTTAACATGATTTTCACAGTGCATCTAATGCGGTTTGTTAAGAAACAAGCCTTTGTTTTGTGCTGCTTCGTTCTTCAGAACAAAGAAGAAAGTTGAAATTACTTAAGCATGCAGAAAGCCCTCGTGTGTTCGGCTCTTTTAGATTTCATTTTCAAAAGTTTATTGATCAAATTACGAGTCAATTCATCCTTCTTTTAATCTCTGGCTCGACAAACACAAAAAGTGTGTCATTTGTTGAGCTGTCCCTCCTGAGAACCAGACTTTTTTATTATTCTATTAAAGAGGTCCAGAGCAAAAGTTTGCCATGTTTTATTAGTCTCTCTTTAGTTATTTGATGTATTTTCATTCATTTTCAGTTCAGTCCTTGAACCTGAGAGTTTTCAAAGGAATGTGTTGTTTCGTTTGTGAAGCCACTCAACACTAAAGTGCAAAACATTCAAGTACAAAACAAGCAACTTGTCTAAAGGAATGAAAACATGTCTGTCCATAACGAGAAACTTATCAAAGAAACAAACTTAAATACCATGTTTAAACTTTGCTACTGTGAGTATGTTGAGCATGTTTTCATTTCTATACTTGTATCTGAAAAAAGGCCAAGATAAGTTTCATGAGTTTACTTTTGCAACAATGACATTCAAAGATCTACAAGTTGAGAGTTTATCAACTAGCAGGTGAACCTTTGCTGAAGCCTTTTCATAAATGGTCTCCATGAAGGGGTGGCAATCATGAATAAAATGAAAACCAATTTATTCATTTTGGAGGAAAATTCTGTACAATCATGAAGCCATTCTTAGGGAAGGAGAATTGGTAGAAAAGACTGAAATGTGCCACAACACATGAACATAACTGAAAATCCATGGTTTGATGGAGGGATGAATTTCCCTAATCAATAGATATACTGTCATGTTGGGCACTTGTTGGGGTGGTTTTATGTTTCCTCGTTAAGCCTGCTTTTCAGTTCATTGTTTTCACCTGTGTTCTTGATTATGTGCACCTGGGTCTTGTTTGGTTTCAGCTATTTAAGTCTATGGTTGCTTAGTTTTGGGTGGTGGGTTCACTTAGTTCTTAATGTCTTTTGTGTTCCATAGTTCTGGGAGATCTTAGTAGTCTCATAAGTTCTAGTTGTCTTTGGTTGTGAGTGTCCTCAGTAGTCCATAGTTCTGTTTGATTCAGTAGTCTTTGTTCTTGGACTAAATATAAAATTGCCATTTGGATTTCTGCTGCCTCTTGTGCCTGCCTGCCTGCATTTGGGTCCTCACCCCACCTCTGAGCCTCCCCCATATCGTGACAGAAACAGTGTGTAATCATCTTACAAGAGAGTAAAACAAACCAAAACAAAGCAACATTCAAACAGATTTTATAGTACTTCTATTCTGGGGACCATCTCCTAAATTATTTCAAAAGAAATTATAAGACAACTTGTCCAGGACTAAAAGTAGTCATACCAGATATTTCTACACTCTAAAGCTAGTCAGAATAGATTAAACTCTGTTTTTGCCTCATATAACCTGATGTACCTCCAAGTCTGCACCTATTCATAGTTTTCTTAGTAACATGCAAAGATGCAGCATGGCTGAGACTTGCCTTGTAGCTTCTCCCATAAATACAAAACAGCACTCAATGCCCAGCATAGAGCTGTGATAGTTTTATACATATATTTAAGATTATACCAACGTTTCCTTCAGATAAACACCTCTAATTTTCACAGAGCCAGGTAAAAATATACCTACTCCAGCTGCCAGGTCGCCCGGATTGCTAGAAACGGGATGCACGCGCTTGCCTATTGCAATGTTGATGATATCAAGAGTTCCAGCCACACACGCGCTGTGCCGCCTGTGCGGTGATGGAAGCTGCAACCTGAGGTGCGGAAAGTTAGGAGTCGGTCTCCATCTGGGTGTGCAGAGCACGATAAGAGCCAGCTCACCCAGTGCAGTCATCAGCTCAACCACGTGGTCTTACCTGGGAACCCGTCAGCAACCGTCACTCCAACTCATTGCAAATCCAGCCAACATCCTACAAACACGACATCTGCCTACTCACCTTAACATCAGCAGGCGCCGCGAGGGGCCACGCGCAGTGGTCACAGTGGAGAGCTAGAGGGAAATGAGCTGTTGTCTTTCTCTTCTGCTCTCTTTTCTCGTCTCCAGACGGTAAGATGCGACCATCGGTTCTGATGCGCTTCGTAGTCGCGAACAAACAGGCTCCGGTTTGGAGATTTCTGCTGCTGTTTTCCCTCTTCCTCGCGCGCTGCTTCGTGGTGTTCTTTGCTGTCACGGGAGGCAAACTTTGAGGATCGCGCGGGGCATGTCACGCTGTGGGAATCGCCATCGCATCCTAAAGGTTGTGTGACTCCTGACGCCGCGCTCTGGTCTGCGCTCTTCTCTGCTCCTCCCGGCAGCAGGCGGGCATGAGGGCGGCGCGAAAGGGTTGGTGCGCTCCAGTGGTGCATGCGTGGCACGCACAGTTCTGGCTTCACCTGTCATCACAAGACAGAGCACATCATCTTAAGGGGAATAGAATAAAAAGAGGGGAGAGAAGATGAGAGACACCTTTAAAAAAAAAAAGAGAGGAACTGGCGCTGAAAGGATTTAACTGAACATTTCTGTTCCACCAGGAATGGGAATTTATTTAGGCTCCCTGTAGGGAGGGGATCAGTACCCAAGTATAATTACTCCAGGGACCTTCCCGGTGTTTTTAAGATGTTTACAGGATATATTTTATTAAGTCAAAGTCCAAAATTTATGTCAATTTAGACCTAATAGGAATCTTCAAAGGCTTTTGTTGCCTCTCTGAATAAAGATGACAAGAGGAGAGAAATTTAACCAAGGAGTGTTTGGTGTTGTCTTAGAAAATGTCAAATGTTAAACTAACAAAGTTTAGACAAGATTGAATTAATTTATCCTGTAAAGGTTATATTCTGGCACCAATCAGAATTCAAAATATCCCAAAACTTTTGTTTTTATTGGGTATAGGCCTACAACAAATTTGTAGAAAAAAGTACTTCTCCAATCTTTACAATTAAAATAAACCCTGAGGGAATTTTTTCTTGGACATGTGTTATTAAAGAGTGCCACATACATATTAACAGACAATAATATTTAAGCTACAACATTAATAAATATACACATACACATAGGGTCCTAATACATATGTGCATATGTTTTTACACACATAACTCACACATAAACACATAACATGTGTTTAACATAAAAATATCAACTTTTTGCTTTGTTATAAGTGAAAAACATAGATGGAAAAGATTGGAAAGTAATGCAAATCAAATTAAGCTAATCCCATGTAGCCGAGGTTGCTACACTCTGCACAACCTTCTGAGACAAAAACTAAATTTCTATCAGACCAATTTTAACTTATTGTTATACACCTTGGTTCTCGGTGCTGCAGCACCGGTCTGTCGTGGTGAAGAAGGAGCTGAGCCGGAAGGCGAAGCTTTACCGATTTACTCGATTTACCGGTCGCTCTATGTCCCCATCCTATATGGTCATGAGCTTTGGGTTGTGACCGAAAGAACAAGATCCCGGGTACAAGCGGCGGAAATGAGTTTTCTCCGCAGGGTGGCCGGCGTCTCCCTTAGAGATAAGGTGAGAAGCTCGGCCATCCGGGAGAGACTCAGAGTAGAGCCGCTGCTCCTCCGCATCAAGAGGAGCCAGATGAGGTGGCTAGGGCATCTGGTTAGGATGCCTCCTGGACGCCTCCCTGGTGAGGTGTTCCAGGCATGTCCCTGTGGGAGGAGATCCCGGGGAAGACCCAGGACACGCTGGACTGATTACATCTCACAGCTGGCCTGGGAACACCTCGGGGTCTCCCCAGATGAGCTGGTGACTGTGGCTGGAGAGAGGGAAGTCAGCGCTTCCCTCCATGAGCTGCTGCCCCGTAACCCGAGCTGCATGGGATAAGCGGCAGAAAATGGATGGATGGGTGTTATACACCTGTGTATTTTCTCAATACTTTCCATGTTGTCTATTTTTCCTTTGTTCCTCATCACAGTCACCTATTCTTCCTGTTTGCTTTCTCTTACGTTTTCTCAAGCCAGCAATGTTTTATCTGGAATTACTGCATGTTTCTGACTTTATACTTAATGTATTTTCTGCTTAGCAGGACATTTTGAGTCTTATACATTTTACACTAAATAAAGAAAGCATATGTTATAAATAGAGATTATTCTTCCTCTAATTAAATCTGTCTTTAATATTGTGAACATTTACAAAAAGACATTAATCAGAGAAGCAATTCGGTCCAAAGATATTCTGGTCTGTTTCTGGTCTTTAGCAATTAAGGTAAACTCAATAAAAGTCAGCCTGGTTGAAATATTCCAGTAAAAGTGATGTTGCCCCAGCAATTGCAGCCTTTCAGAGAGGATACTGTGGTTTATATTCTAGTTAAGGTCATATTTGGGTTAAGCTGTTTATATGCATATTCATATCCTATTCACAAATACCACAGCATACATAATTAAGCTAAGTACTTAAGATATTATTATGGAAAGAGAACTTAGTGTCACCACAAAATAACATTCAGTCAAATATTCTAAGCAATATGAGCTTATTCCTGCACACAATCATGATGTTAACTGGTACCAGATGGAAAATTGTGTTTTCATTTCCCCCGAATGGAAATGTTGAGCCTCTTGAATAATCCGGGTATGTAAATGTGCATAAAAAAATACCTTCATTATAACCTTAAGCAGAGCGTCCTTGTTGATGAGAACATATTTTCAGAACTGATTACATGCAGCGCTAATCAGGGACTGCTGCTCATCGTTTAAATCATATGAAGGGTGACAGTGGTGATAGAAAGTTTAGCCCAGTAGCAATGTATACTTCCAAATCTTGACTTTTGAGAGTATGCATTATCCTCTACATCCCCAGCAGGCTACTTGAAGAAACTGAAAGACCTTCACTTACCCACACTTCAATAAACTGGTAGGCCTACTCTTAATTCACCCAAATATATATAGCTTAAAGAATAATGACTGTGTCTTGCTATAGAGCAAGATTTTCATAAAATAAAAAACAATGTTAAAATGCTCAAAAAAATAAAATGAAAGTGCCACAAACTAAAAATTTGAATATGTTGTCTTTCCTTAGCCTGCTATTCATCTCATTCGTGTTGCCAAAGGTGCATTCCCATTACCACTAGATTTGTACAAAACCTAAATATCACATTGAAACACCTTACATTTAGAAAAAAAAACTCCATTATCGCTAAAAGTTTTTGCTCTTTCAAGAAGTTTTTCAGACGTTTCAATATAGAAGTTTATTGCAGAGTAATGGAAACACATGTTTTCACATATACGCATCCCCAGACATCACGCAGTAGCTTATGTGAATGGTTATGATGAAATGCAGTTTTAGAAACGGGAATGAGGGAGGATGACTGAAAAAAGTGTAGCAAACTTACCTCAGAAAGCAGAAAAGCCTAAAATAATGCTTCTTGGTAACATTACATGCAATGCAATGCTTTTAAAATTGCATCCTGCTAACGTGCTGTTAAACGCTGTTAAATAGAAACACCTGCAAGTCAAAATGTAAATTGTGAAATACAGAAATGGAAATGTTGCTGTAGACAGCCCAGAAATCGTAGGGAAGTTTGTGGTCCACATAGTGGTGGTTGTGTACTGCATTATCAACGACAGCAATCAGGCATATGCCTCACCTTCCTAATCTCCTGAGTTCAGGATAGATCTTCTGTTACACGAGGCAGTACCTCTTAGACACCTGAGAGAGTTCAGAGTCTCAGATGTTCTGTACTGGAAGTGGTGGAGAGTGTTCTGACTGGTAACATGGACCTATACTGCTTTTGATCAGAGGACCTTGCAGAGGCTGCTGAGGTCAGCAGAGCGTACTATATGTACAACACTTGCCATCATTTATAAAATCTTCATGAGAAGGACAACAGCCAGAGCAAATAGGATCATGAGAGACCCTTGCCATCCTCACAACAGTCTGTTTGAGTGGCTGCCCTCTGGTCTGTGCCAAAGACTCATTAAGGCAAACAGAGAGACTCAAGAGGAGCTTCATCCACCAGGCTGTCAGACCATTGAACTCTATCCTGTAGGGACACACACTGAGATACACTCACAGTCCTAATCTCAGCAGTGGAAAATCAATAATATCTTTCATTTAATTATTCTCCTTTTAACTACACATATTAATGGTCTTTATATTATACACCACATATTGTAAATGTTCTTTATATTTACACTTATTTTATTTTCTCTGTATTTTTATTTTACATCCTGTGTGTGTTTCTTGTGCACATTTTGTATGTGGACAACCTTGGAAGCATGTACGCCTGCATTTCACTGCCATCTTTAATGTGCATGTGACAAATGAGGAATTTGAAACTTGAAAACGAGTTCTTGGTACTTAAATGATGACGGTAGAAACAAACACTTGACCATATGCTGGCAAGGAAGAAAAAATTATGAAAACGAGTCAAGTATCACAAAGTAAAAGACCATCCAGGTTTTTTATTCCTCAGCTCTGCTCTGTTGTCCATTAATACTAACTGCAATTCATAAGACAGAAATAATAGTATGTGGGACCCTGCTAAGAACGGGACCGTGGGAACCGTCCACCAACCTTCACTTTTGCTCTTCAGAAACCTACAGGTGATATTTTAAAGGCTCCCATTCTACGTTGCCCACATAGATAGAAAACCTGTGCTGTTGTTACCTTCACCAAGGAGGTATTTTTGTGTTTGCTGGCATTAATATATATAAACCATTGCGCATATATATA
>JBAMIG010000010.1:8652762-8662809 GCA_037177335.1 Kiunga ballochi | reverse complement strand
ATCCACTATGACACTCGGGCCTAACATCAAATGACTCATTTTAGTTGATGAAAATAATGTTTGTAAAACAGTTTAATATTCTAAGTTTAGTGTGATTAAAAATCTCATTAAATGGAACATTTACATTGTTACAGTATGGTGGCAGATTGTAAAAAAATTGTGCAATGGACCAAAAATACATGGGCTGCTCAACGCTAATCAATACCAACATAAACCTAAAAACCGGACTTCTAGTGGCTTCCTTTCATAAGCATTTAAAACCATCAGATGTTGAAGAGCGAAGTTGAGAACCCATGCTATCACAGAGAGAACATACAAACTCCACACAGAAATGTTCCCAGTTGATTATTTTATCATTCAGTGTGAGATATTTGGCCCAACAAAAACAAACATTCTTGTAAAGACTAGGAATAAAATATGATTGGATGGTTAGATGTGACCAGCTTAGTTTTAGTTATTAGGTGATTAGAAGAAAAACAAGCCAATTGAAATTATGAATAATTTCCACCAAGAGTCTACATCAGTGAATGTGTAAGTCAGAATTATTCCGATTTTAACCAGAAAAATAGTAATTTATACTAAAACTCTAATGTAAAAACATTGTAAAAGACTTTAAAACAACCAAAAAGAATTCAATAAAAGTGACTGCAGTAACTCAAATCCATTTGTCCCACAGGTAATATTATTGCTTCATAAAACTTTCTTCTATTCCTCTGCTGTTTGTTGGCCTTCACTCACATACAAATGTGTCAAGAATATAATGGAGCTGCTTTTCATTTTGCAGCAGTGACTTCCCTTGTTTCCGTATCGTCATCGCGGACACACTGGCCTCCAGCAACGTGAACAGGCGCAACCTTGAAATACAAATAAGAAGTCTTCAAAACGTCGCTTTTTCTGTGCGTATATTGGTGTGTAGCTGCTTTATACTCTTTGAGAAGCACCTTGAGATTTCAACCTTTTAAAGAAAAGCTGGTTAGTTTGGACATATTGGGCATACAGAATGTTAAGGTCTTGCAAAGGTTAACATTGAAGAATATTGTACTGCAAAGTCATGTTTGTGTAAGTGTTCCCAAAAATCGTACTCAGAGCAATTAAAAGGGAAAATGATGTAATACAGCAAATATGACTGTGTCCCAGAAAATAACGGATGTTATCTCTGTAATTCCATGTTATTCTGTTAAGGACATAATTAAATCCTGAGGTGTGGATAACCAGCAGCTCCCTGTTTCAGCTAACATTTTCACAGGTCTCATGAAGAATGTGGACATTTAATCATCACGTGATTCATTCATTTATCTACTTTTTAATTCATGTTCTATACACCTTAATTGAATTCAGTTACAGTCCTTATGTTGTGTTAAAATATAAGTTTGCAGCTTATCACCAGCATCTTATCTGTAAATTACCAGTCTGTTGCTGCCGCCAGTGGTGAGTGAAAATATAGGAGCCGTTCCCTCATTCAGAAGTCTTTTTATTTATATATTTATTTAATAGGCCTCCTCTTCACTTCATTTTTGTCAGTTTGCATCACTGCCTTCTTCGTGCTGTAGCTATTGCTCTATCGACTGTTTTGCTTGTATTGATTATTATTAAAAATTGTGATACTTCATCATCACTTTGCTGTCACCTGACTGTAGCTGGATTTCCTGCATCTCAGTCGTAATCTCTAATAGAGATAGCAACTTCAGTTGTTTCTGTCAGACATAATGTGATGTTTAACGTTTCCTAAAAGCTGATGGAGGTTGCTTTCCTTATTTAGTCAGTCACCAGTACATTACCAGACTGGTAAATATTGACTGCACTGTGGGAGGAGTTTTTACTACTATGTCAAAGGCATTTAGAAAGAAAACAAGTAAAAACTATTTATGTATTATAAATATAATTTTTTTTTTCCACTAAATCTAATGCAAAAAAAGTGTAAAACCATTTCATAATTTCACCAAGGCCCAGTTGTAACACAGTTTTTCTTCCCAACTTCCCCATGTATGTCTAAAATTCTTGAGAAAAAAATGTTTTAACTTAACTATGTGTCCATTTGAACAGAAAGAAGTCTTACTTATACACCAGAGTAAGTCATGGAGTTCCTCAAGGTCCGTACTTGTACCAATACTATCATGTTATCATGTCTCTTAGGTAATATCTTCAGATAACACGGAATAAACCTTTATTTAATTTGCAGATTTGCAAATTCATTAAGTCTGATTAAACCAATCAGTTTCTTAGATCACAGATGTTTTACAGGAATAAAAACCTGAATGATTCTGAATTTTCTCATTTTAAACTCAGACTCAGAATTTGTTTGGTCTTGGAAAATTGGGAAATTTTGTCTATGTAATTAATTTGGATGACATTAATTTTGCTTTCAGTACTACAGTGAGGAACACTGGGGATATCTTTTACCAGAATCTTTCCTCTTGTACGCATGTAAAACAGGTTTTTAGAATCGACTTCTTCCGTACTACAAAAATTTGGGACATCTCAGAATGATGCAGGAAAAGTATTTCATGCCATTGTTACTTCAAGGCTGGATTAATGCAATTCCTTATTCATGAGCTGTCCAAAAAACATCCTGAAAAGTCTGATCAAGAATGTTGCAGCAAAGCTTTTTATGAGAACTAGTGGAAGAGATCTAATTTTTTCATATTTCTCCAGTTTTAGCATCTCTTCATTGGCTTCCAGTTGGATTTATAATACAAAGCACTTCTGGTTTCCAGACTCTCAGTGGGAAGAATAACTTTGTGAACTGGTTTTATAAGAGAGAGGCCTGATAGCAAAATGTGAGTTCATGAAGCAGACATGCTCTCTACCTTTACGATGAAGCTTAAGACCTTCATCTTTAATAAAAGTTATAGGTAGGGGTTGTCTGCATAGCTTATGGTGCCATAGGCTTGACTGCTAAGAGATGTCCCGTGATGGACTGAGCACTTCCTTTTCATTTCCCTGCTACTTATCGTCCATGTAAAAATATAGGACAGTATTGTCATCAATAATGCATTTTTCCTTTTTCTGAAAGTGTTCTTGGATAGAGACGTCTCTCTTTCCTGTCCTGTCCTCTGCATCCCAACCTGTTGAGGCAGATGGCCACCCTCCCTAAGTTTGGTTAGGTTTTTCTATTGATTGATTGGTTGTTTTTTTGCTTTATTTGAAAATGTATAGATATTTTCTATCCTTTTTGTTAAGAGTTTACTGATCAGTTATGTAGTAATTTATTTTAATTTATATTGTAGTGTACCTCTTGTGTGTCAAAATGGCCTGATCAGTTAATTCAGTGTGTCAAATATTTTGATCGCCTTAGTGCTTTAGTTTTCTTTGGTAGTGCAAATGTTGAGTTTGTTTTATTGCCTTCTTTTAAGGGTCTTAAAGTTATTATTAAACTTAAGTTTATTATTTTTCTAAAATTTGCTGTGCTTCTGTGCTTTCTCGGCTCCCTCTCACACACACACCATAGCAACAGAGTAGAGCTGTGTCTACAATACAATTTTATCATCTTACCCTGCATGCCCTTCACCAAAAAGTGTATTTGCTTATGGAAATATTTTTTCCTGTCATAAATGACCAAAAGAGCACCCAGGTGTTTAGGAATATGCAATTTCATTCTTTAAAGGTTAATGCTTCAGGTGTAAATACAGGCAGAAATGGTTCCCACATGTAAATGTGTCTGTGCTGATTTGTGTTAAAAGCAGGGTGGTGTTGTCCCTTGACATGATAAATGCTGACTGCCCTGACAGCCTCTCCAAAAGTAAGCAGAGCTGCTCTTGCTCTAGGCAGCCATGTGTCCACACCCCTGCATCATTATTCATGCCTAGCAGTGTGTTCAAATGAAGCTATGTACCTAATGACAGGCTCCCAGGACACTAAAACAGAGGCTAGAGTAAAGATACTATAAAGGAGTGTGTGCATACAGTGTAAATGCTAAAAGAAAAATGAGCACTCTGTTTTTAGGCTGGGTGGTGTTTTATTGATTAACAGAGGGAGTTAAGGCATGCATTTTGTTTTGTGTAAGTGTGCATGAAAGTGCATGTTGAAGAAAAGTTTCCTACTATGAAAATAAATAACATTTTGAGATATTTTTTTTAGTTCATAACCAGTACGGTTGGATTGTATAATAGTTTCGGCTCTTAAAAGTGTTACTGAATTCTTGTCAGTTAAATAGTGGTAACATATTTCACTCGCCGTTTCTGTAATATAATATTTGCATCTGTCAGTATTTGATAAGTAACTTTTTTTCTCTATACATCTCTAAATTGCTGTCTTCTATTTTTAATTTTTTAAAAATAATTATTAAATAATTTTAATCATTTTAGTTTGAAATAGAGAATTTATTTAATGAAAATACTGAATAACTTACAAATCCATCGACAGGCCCCTTTAGGTCAAATGTAGATTCATACTGATACAATTATGATTAAATACTTAACAGCAAAAATGTTAAACTCCTACTAAACCTCACTTTGATCAATTTATTCTGTGCTGAAAGATATTTCAAGCTCACAATCAATATTTTTTTGTGCAACAAGGTTGCAAACCTTAGCGCTGTTGAAGATGTTTATGTATACATCAATACAGGCACAGCAGATTTATTTTCTGACAACACAGTGAATACAAAAGTAACTTACTGAGCAAAAAGTCGTCTGATTGTGCCCTGACATTTGAGCAATAACAAAAACACTTGATACATCAGTTAAAAGTTGATTCTGCACCTAAGCTGCTTATAATCTGAATGTGAAGATGCATATCTTATATAAATATATACTGTAATTAGATTTGGCCCTTAAAACAGTAGGTTCAGGATTGTCAACATCTTGACCTCAACAGGTTGGAAGTACTAATTCTGCTAGGGCAGCGCCGTTCCCTCATTGGTCTCTGTTCAATCTTCCCTACAGGGATGAGGGAGATATTCAGTGCTACAAACAGCAAAGGTGTGCAGATAAGTGTGTGAAACCACACACATTTTCAAATGTCTGAGAATTAATATAAACACAGAAGCAGAGGTGATGAGGTTATGATGACAATCGCTGCATGAGGAAAGCAAACGATACTCTGCCTCCTGTAGGGCTGCAGGCAGGTACACTCTGAAGTTTCCTTTAGTCTTAAAACTGGCTTCCTGTTTTATTTGATGGCTCAGTAGGCTTAATAGCTGAGATGTGGGTATGAAATAAGTCATGAAATAAGAGAATTACACAATATAAAACCTCATCATCTTACATATCAGGAATACGTCCCTGAGATTAGTTCCACAAATAACCTGAGGAGTAGTCTGTAGGCTTTTTGTCTCACTGCAATTGAGTAGGGTAGACTGCGATGTACAATGATTTTCCTCAAAACAAGCTCTCCTCTGCAACGGGAAACTTGTGTGTGGATCTCTGAGTAGGCAGCTGCGACACCGCATAGGGACCGTCTGCAAATGTGTCTGTTTATTTTAAACAATGTTATACTGATAACGTATTGACCCAGAAAATCAATAAATATTTCTCTAACTTTGCTGAAGTCACTTCAAGCATCACCATCACCGGATTTAGTTGACTGCAAAAAAGCCAAATCCTTTCAGGTCATCCAGAAAAGAAGTAATTTAACCTGTTTATGACAGTTCTTTGGCCTAATGTAGGATTGAACCCACAGCCCAATCTCAGATTTTACTGACTGAGCTAGTCAGGCTTTTTTCTGGAAAAATTGGAGGGGAAAAAAACAATGAAAACCGGAAAAAAAACCCTCAAAATATAAATATAAAATATATAAAATTGAGTATGATTCTATTTAAAGTACAATGGAGTTGTTTAAAGTGTTTCTTAATACCTGTCCTCAGGCTCCCCTGCCTTGCTTGTCTTCTGTGTGTTTCTGACCAACAGACCTGCCCATGACATTCTTTGCAGCTTGTTAACGAGCCATTTATTGAATTCAGGTGTGTTAAAAAAAGGTACACTTTTCTTCACTGTTGCAACAATAGCAGTGGCTTTTCTTGTTCATATAAAATGATGGATTGATGCAGCTCTATCTATAAAGCGAGTGGATAAAGGAAAATTAAAAAAATTGCCCTGTGCTTCATACGTAATGAAATGTGACTTTTTTTTCTTTGTTTCCTTGTTTTGTTATTTTTTTTTCTCTTTTTTTTTTGTTTTTTTGAGGGGAACATGTTTCCATGAGGAAGTGTAGCCTAAATGTTTTGAGATTTATCACAAATGATTTTTTTAAAAATTTATATTCAACATGTTGCAAGTTCTCTGGTTGATAAACCCTATGACTGTTTCTTCAATGCTCGCAGGATATGGGTTTTTTTTTTGCCCTTGAATAATTCAGAAGTATCTCCTCCTCATCTCCTTTAACATGTAATCAAGGGATGCTGTAATTAAATCCTTTGGAGGACTTTTCAACATACCTTCCAGACACTTACTGTGAATTTGCATTGCAATTGCTTTCTTCCTGCTGTGCTTGACTGATTTGCAGAAAAGCAATAAACAAAACCTTTCTCAGGGACCTCGATTAAAATCAATAGGGATTTATCCTTTAAATAATCTGATGCTATGACTCAAAACAGCTGTTTAATAACCAAACGCATAGCCCTGGTCGGAAAAGCATCACCAACTAAAAGTATTATCTTTTTCCTGGGTGGTAACTTTGACTTTTAGTGGTCTCATTATGTTGAAATAAAAGTGGAGTCAATGACCATCCATCCATCCATCCACATATAGTTTTTTACAAGATATTTTTATACAAAAGAATGCAATGCAAAGGGCTTTACCTAAAAACAAATTGAGCAAACACACACAAAAAAAATACTATTTTAAACCTTAAATTCATTCCACAGAAAATAACAACAGAAAAAAAAAAAATCAATGTTAAGGTGAAATAATAAAGAATTCAGATGAGAAAAGAATTGGGATTGGCTCCAGTATAGAAACTAAACACGTTGAGAAAATTTGAGAAATTATTCAACAAAAGACTTTACTGTAAGTATAAAGTCCATCTGTCTGAGAACTCAAGAAACCAAAATCACCAAAAACCCTACGATATCTGGATTGGACCCTTTTGTTTTCTCAACTGTCTAAATGGTGTTGCCTCAACAAGATGTTGGAAATCTCTGCTAACAACATGGTAAGTCTTCCTCCTGCTCAGACCAGCAGCTGCGAAATAAACCAAAAATATATGCTTTGCTCTGTGAATGTTCCCTTTCTTAACACCGGATAATTCATCATATAATGTTGCATTTATGGGTCAGGTCACTGATCACAAGCTATAGCAATTACACTTGGGCACAGGAATATGTGAATGTCTTCTGTGACCTGTATGAATCATTTCCTGTGGCATATTTAAGGTATTATTGAGCTATAATGAAATATTCAAATGCAGCCTGACTGCCTCCAGCACGATGGAGCAGGTAAGTCTGTAACGATGACATAACAGCCTGGGAGAAATAAATGGGATTCATGGGAAATGAATTAGAGTTTCACAGACTCTCAGTGTGACAGATGAGACCAGAAAGTGGGTCAGAACCACAGGTTGGTCGGCTGCACAACTGGGCCAACACACAAAGAGCCTCTGTGAGATTACAAAATGCCCGTCTGTGTGGTATGTGTTATTAGCAGAAGAGACAGTATTTTTTTCTGCCATTTTTAGAAACTTTACCTTTAAATTTAGTTTCTTATTGAGGAAGATGTTAGGGATAGAATAGCTTGGAGGAGTAAGTGGTCTCACTAAGATAGACCACTAAGTGATTCATGCATTAAACATGAAATGCTCAGTTTGGACGCGTGCTCCCTCAGAGTTTAGACTTTGAAAGGAACTCATTCATATTTTAATCACACTGGAGGTTCAATTAATCACTGCACAGTTTAAGGGTGAAATTGATGAATATTCAGTTGCCAAGTGAAACGACTTCTGACCCTGCCAACTTTCAGTTTTAATCATATTCCTGCAGCTTCTCAGCCCCTTGCCTATGTGGAGTAGCATTGGACCACTCAAAGTTTCTTTTGTTATATTTATATTTTATTATACTATGATAATTTTTATTGAATGTAATGAAAACATTACATTTTCTACCGCTTTGTCCCTAGCAGGGTCGCGGGGGGACCACACACACTCGCATTCACTACTCAAATCAGCTAATCTCCAAGGTGCATGTCTTTGGACTGTGGGAGGAAGCCGGAGTACCCGAAGAGAACCCCTGCTAATATGGGGAGAACATGCTAACTCCACACAGAAAGGTCCCTGGCAGGAGCCCCGCTCACACCAAGGCTCAAACCGGCAACCTTCTTGCTGTGAGGCCACTGTGCTAACCAACTGCGCCGTGCAGCTCAAATTAGCAGGTAATAGAGTAAAATTAAATTACACAGTATTGAATGTTTATTTTAAATCTTGCTAGAAAGATAAAAGTACAATTAAAAGGTCCAATCATTAATCAGTCATCTCATTTAACAAAATTGATGTACATTGATAATTTTGTTTTGCATGAAAAAAGTTTCAGACTAATCTGCTTACATGGCATACTAACAACACGGATCAACCAGGGATAAAACATGCACTCAGTTGCAGTGTCCTGAAAAGGAACATAGAAATTTAGAACTCAAGCCCCCCTAGCCATGTTGGGTGGGGAATTATAGAGCTGGAATATTAAAGTAAAAAATAATAATAAAAAACAGGATCTGGGAATTTTTCAGTTGCAACATAAAATTTTGAAACTGTGAAAGAGAATGAAATAAAAACCCCAAAGGGAAATTCCTTTTGCAGTAGGTCTTAAAAACTAAATAAAATAAACAAACAAGCAAATAAAGTTAAAACAATAAAACAATATTGACAATCAGTAAGAAAATGACAATATTGTCTAGTTGATAAGTGGGATGAGTGCTGGGAGGAAGGATCTGTGGGCCCTTTCTGTTTTGCGTTGAACTTGGCTTCACACTAGACAGACTGTAATCATTAAATGCAATATTTATATGTTTAATTAGTAATCACTATTATTGAACCAATAAATACCAGTGATGTTTTAATTAGTATGAACATATTCTGATTGAATGCTTAAATATGTATTTATGGCATAAAAACATCTACTTTTGAAGCATGTCTATAATAATCCATGTGTCTATGTTTTTTATTGAAATTATGCAAAGTTTAACGTTAATGAAAACAAACATGACTTAATGCTGCTTAAATATATTATCTTATCCACTTTGCCGGCAATTTTACTGCTCCAAAATGTTACTACGCAAGGTACCAAGTTGGTGGAGCAGTACGCACTTTGCTTCATCAAATTTATTTTTATAAATCCCAAATTTTACGAAGTAAAGTACCTACACAATTTTAAAGCCTGTTTTGTGCAAAATAAGCTTTATAAATGAAGCCCTAGATCATTATGTTCCACATGACAACACTGAACATTAAATCTTCAGTAAAATATTGTCCCAGTAAGCACATTATTCCCTAATACTGAGCACAAGTTCTGCACATAGGCTACATAAAAGAGGTTTGGGTTTATTTTTAGTATGTACTAACTAGCAATAGATGTAACATAGAAAATAACATGCTTAACTAGCTTAAAACTATTTGTAATAATTAGTCATCATGTATCTAACTTTACCTGCATGCAAAAACATACTGTACTTACAGGGTTTGTCTAGAAAAATGTCTTTCCTTTTTTTTTTTTTTTGCTGGCTCTAGCCGGTTTCCTGAACATGATTTTTTACATACTTTGTGCAGCATGTCTCCTTTTTGATCAACAACAGCATGTGTAGGCTCAAGGTGTGATTAGCAATGACTCAGAAAACAGATGTCTTCACATGTTATTACCAGATTGAACGATTGTGAAGGATGAAAAATTGCAGAGCACAGTGTACGTATAGTAAAGGATGTGAGGGAGACGTATCGCATACCCTTCGTCCATTTCACCCATGATTTTATATGTTGTGGAATTTGCAGACCAGAACTGATAAGCAGGTCAAAGACAGTAAATTAATATTTTAAAAGATATTTAGGTAAAAACATATGGAAGCGATTGTGTAAACTAATTAAAATGAAAATGCAATACCAGAACTCCTTTTTCTTATTCTGAACATTCCA
>JBAMIG010000010.1:8628833-8639739 GCA_037177335.1 Kiunga ballochi | reverse complement strand
AGATAGATAGATAGATAGATAGATAGATAGATAGATAGATAGATAGATAGATAGATAGATAGATAGATAGATATAGTATTATGATATCAGCATGGTGGCGCAGTGGTTAGCACTGTGGCTTCACAGCATGAAGGTTTCTGGTTGGAGTCCAGGCTGGGGAGGCTTGTCCAGTGGCATATGTGTGTGGAGTTTGCATGTTCTCTGCATGTATGCGTGGGTTCTCTCTGGGTACTCTGGCTTCCTCCCACCCACAGGACCTGCCTGTTAGGAAAATAACTGTGGTTAAAAAAAGTGATGCTTTGTAAGTTGCTTTGGATAATGATTGTATAGTTTGTGTTCTATTTAAGCTTGTAGTGTTTTTTTTTCTCTGTCTGGTATGCATTCTTAACAAGACAGTGATTTGATGGTGACCTGTAATGCAATCCTACCTCGATAACAATCCTCCCAACTTTACACATTTCTGAGTCACATTGTTTAATGAGGCACTCTGGACACTGACAGGAAGAAATCTTGCTCTGTAATATAACTCTGCCCATCAGTTCTTGGGTACAGCATGTACCTAGTGTGGTGAAGAAATATCATAAACCTTTATCTCTTAAATTTGTTAGTTTTCTTTAAATAAATGCTTTAAAAAATTATAGGATAAAACACTCACATTCCCAGCATACAGTGGAAACATCAGCAAATACCAGGGCACAATATTTTACTTCTGAAACGTACCATAAAATATTACCAAGCCCAAGCTTAAGCGGCTGTTTTTCCTATTCAGGTTAGGCAGTCTGATCCAGGTTTATGAGGTCGTATCAGCTGAGAGCTTGACCAAAATTCATGATTTATGGACCATGAAAGGTCCTTAAAGCCAGCAGTGGAATATAGAATCAGCTCACATGAAGCCACTGCTTATATGAAATTTTACCTATTTTGCCCCATTGCATTTCAAACAAACTGCCTCTGAACACATAAGGTTTTCATCTTGCTGTCTTGCTGTGCCGCTGATACTTTCTCTGACTCTAACTGATTATGCCAGCCAGGTTGGGCAATACCTGCTGTTGTTTTGTTGAGAAAAGGAAGCTCTTTGAAGATCGGGTTTCTTTCTAACCTAGGTGAACGAGGGAGCAGAGAGCAAGAGAAGAATGAGAGCAAAGAAAGAAGGAAAAGCACAGCTTCATGGGAAGCCTCTGAAAAGTTGGACCTGCAGATTGGCAGGATGTGATGAAGGGGTGAATGGTGAAACCTGTTTGTGAGCTTTAGATAGTTGTAAGACTTTCTCTGTAGCTGAGTTCAAAAGCTGTTTGTGCAATTTTTGTTACAGGATCAAGCTGACAACACTATCAGCTCAGTGCAGACACCTGCAAAGTCACTGCTGCATGTTTACTAGCATTGACTTATGCCCATATGTTACTCGAGTACTACGCACCGACATTGATTTTACAAACCCGTTTTCAAGGCAAAATGTTGCAACACTTTTACTCCTTTATGTGCTGTTTTAAACATAACCAGTATAGCATGGCAGTCTTTGTTCTCTGCAGCAGCAGAACAGTTAATGTGTAATAATGTGTTGTTCAATGCACCATTGTGGCATTTGGAATATATTAGGAAACAGGAGCTCATCTACGTGTAATCATGTATGTAGACACATTTTTTAAAAGTGGTAAATATGCTAGAAATTGGGGAGGCCACGTGCCTTTCTGGCCGATGTCCACGATACACACAACCATGATAAAAATGTGAGTAATCTTCAATGGTCTGTCAAAGGCCATGTAAACATGTCGTTTTTGTAAGACTTACTCCGTGATCTTCAAATTACTTTTGGTCTTGGCTTGCCAGACTTGACCAGCATCCTCCCACACCATCTGAGTCAACTCATTACCGGGTGGTGATCAGTTGACAGCCCCACTCCTCTTTTCACCACAGTGTCAGCTCTGTCTTGACTTTATGACAACACCAACCATAAAATCCCATCACCACCATCCCTTCACCAGGCTATACCTTCTTATTCTCTTACTCATTTTAAAACATCAGTCTCTTATGGTACAGATATGCAATATACAATATATTGATAAAATTGACATGAAAATGGACATTTCTTGTCAGAAACAAGCAAATTTGTCATGAAGTGTTGCGAACTATGGCAAAGTCTTTCCCATCCTGAAGCAACTTGAATGAGGGAGGCCATCTTTTATGACCCCGAATGACTGCTGTCTATAGCAGGAAAGAGGCTGCAGAATAAATGGCATCTCCTAGTCATTTATTAGGCTACTGAGATCGATGGCAGCTGATCAAAGACGATAAAACAGAAGTGGTCTGCAAAGCATTTGAACTAAACTCAATGACACTATCTTTTCACTTCACATGATATCTTTTCAGAGTTCTTGATGAAAATTCCTCCAAAAATGCCCAAGTTAGAAGTGTAAATAGTGACAAGATCATTAGTTTGGCATGACGCTCTAAGAACTGTAAACACTTTAAACGTATCTTGTTCTTTTAACTATCTATGCTTGCAGTGCCGATTGTGTAGCTCGAGGTAATAACAGGATCTCAAAGCAATCTATATGTTTTTACAAGAGCTCTGTGAGTAGCCTTCTTTGGCCTCTGTAGAATTACCTTCATAAAACATTGTGTGTGCATGTCTGTGTATGTGCATGTGTTGTGTGTTTAAGTAGTCATTACATTAAATGCATTGCAAAGCATTCCTGTGAGCATTTTCCTCCTAAAAGCCTGAAAGTTGTCCTTGTTTTATGGTTTTATGGTTCGATGTGAGTGGTTTGACGAGCATACTGGGAATGAACTAAACCTCCTTGCTATTATGAAAAAGACTAATATCATGCACAAGTGGAAGATTCTTATTCTCTTCTTTATTCTCTGTGATGTCAGATTTTTGGCATTTTTTTGTCGATGTGACATGCCACTTGTGACATCATCTTACAATGTGTGTTTGTGTGTGTGTGTGTGTGAATATGTGTCTCTTTGACTTGTGATTTTGTGGTCCAGGAGACTTTATAGGAAAAGTTATTGTTATGGTTGTGCATTACATTCTCGATGTAATGTAAGTCGCTATTCTTTGTATAAAAAGTTCTTTATCAATAACATTTAATTAGGATTTTTATTGTTATTTCAGGTGGCTGAACTGTACTTCCAAGCTTTATTTCTTATATTTATAGATCCAAATGAATGTATTTTGAGTGGTATTGATCTGAATTTTGTTGTGTTTGTGTGTGCTTATGTGGAATGAACAATCGACCCTTATTTAGATGCTGCATGTTTTATGTGTGTGCGTGTTTTCTCTAGCAAACATTCTGTTGGATGCTTGTAGTAAAATTGGCGTGGGTCATCTTGAAGTGCTCCTACACATTATAGTTTATTTTATTCAGTGAGCAGATGCAGTGATGACCTGTTTTAATGAGCATTACACACATATAAAAAAAACAAACAAACAAACAAATGAGATCCATTGCCTGTCTCCACCTCCTTATTATACTTTCATCCCCCTTTTGCTTGTGTGTTTTGTTTAATTCTCAGATGTTTAAGACTCATTCTGGTCTTCACACACTTCAAACTGCATGTTTTTGCTGTTTGTGGAGCTGAAACATCTCAAACATCCCCGCACTGCTGTGGCGCAACATTCATTTATGATTGACAGAAGAAGAAGAAGTAGTTTTATCCATCCTGGAACATTATTTATATAATGTTGACAGGGGAGGAATATTTCAGTATTGATCCACATATCACTACAGCACATCTATTCTCTGTCAAGTTTAGCCAGTAAATCTGGTAAATACCTTACTGCCCACCCAACTAAAACGCACCAAACGCCAAATCAAGCGCTCCCTCTCGATCTCAGCAGCCCACTCCACTCCTTCCCATAGTTGCTGTCCCTTCCCAGAGAATGCACCTCCAGCATCACATAGGTAGGCTGTAGTGTAGACCTCCATGCCACCGATTAAACTGACACACCATAGTTTGATCTTAACCTTTACGGCAACTCATAACATCTCTGCTTCATCATGTCCGTCTGTGATTCAGCAGCTGGATCTTTTAATAATGTACTGAACGTTTGAAGAAGAGGCTTTGAGTTTAAAACAATTATGAAAATTAACAGCTAATTCAGTCAATTCCTGCACAGCACATGTGCATGGATTATACAGAGGAAGTCATAACAGAAATTGTCCATCACAGACTGTTTTTATAGGAGGACGGCTCCCTGAATCAGCTGCACAGCGCAGTAGAGGAGACGTAACACACGTTACATGGTAGCTTAATTATCTTCCACAGTAGTTTAAAAAAAAGATCTTATTATGTTCATATAAGCATCTTTCAGAGCGTTAAAGCTAAACTGTCCATGTAAAAGATCCACTCTGCATCCATTTCTGCATTAAAACAACCTTTTTTTTCAAAAATCACTACCTGAAATACACACTGCACTGGTGCTAATCAGCATTTTAAAACATTCCCGCCATTAAAAGTAATTTGCGTTCACCCTTCTTAGGTTTGAGTTTATTGTTATTTCTTTCATAAGATTACAGTTTAATTTCAACAACAAAGTAAGAGTTGATGATGCCATCGATGTTTTTACCATTTTGTTCACAGCCTACAAATTCAGCTACTATATCCAGCCTGAGTTCTCCGACGTGTAGTGAAGTATAATACACAAGCAGGAATGTGAACCATCATGCTCACCATGGAACCCACTGACTACACAAACACCTAAATAAAACGCCAGTATATTCTTAGCCAAAGAACAATACTTTATCGAGGTGTAGATTAGTCATTTCCACCCATAATATGTTTAGCTTAAAATATTATACTTTTTATGTGAATTATATTCACTGGGATAAAAACTATTGGAAAGAATAGATTCACCAAAATGTAGCTCAGTGTAGATCAATGTTTTAAGCTGGACGTCTCTGCTGCTGAATCTGTTTGGTCATGTCTTTTGTTAAACTGGAAATCTAGATTATTCTAGCGAAAGGTGACTGCCCCTGCATCTGCTGCCCCGACAATTAATGAGACGGGTCTTAGGAGTCACTGAGGCAGATCCCCAGATAGAGCTGTCCACTTTATCTCAGCCTACATGGAAACGTTGCAGCTCAGACAATGATTTAGTGCCTGAGTTTCCAAGAAAGGTCACCACTTCCTGTACTTCACCACAGGACCTCCCCTACTGTATCCACCAAAGAGTAATGGGGGCTGACTCTGCATGCTCCACAGATAACATTAACATTTTTCTTTCTCTACATGCTTAAGAATTCATCTCACATCTTTTGTCCCACAAGCTACCTTCCTTATATGTAGCCCAAACAATGCCACTGCTTTCTTTTTTTTTTTTTTTTTTTTTTATCTGTGGTGGACCAATTACTTTGCTCTCTGGCTTTTGTGGTTCACATTTTATTATTGAGAGTAGTAGAATTAAACTTTTATAATCATGGACCAGTGAAATCTCGTTGGGGAGATTCAAAATAAAAGCCCCGTGAACGTTTTTCCTGCAGCAGCACATTGCATTTTAAAAGGATAGCATTTTACTTTTACCTGCTTTTAATGTGGCTGATTAGTAAAAGTATCAGTTCAGCTCTGTAACTTATCTCCATTGCTGGAGTCATATGATCAGCAAATCAGCCCAACCAGCACAATAAAGAAGCCTTCAGATCCATTAGCACTAAAGATTTTCTTATTCAAATTCTTGTCTTTTCGCTCGGAAAGTGCTTAATTTAAGGCGAAGGGGTGAGGAACCCTGTCCTCGAGAGCAACTTTCCCATTTATACCTTGTCCAGCACACATGATTTAAATCAAATTAATCCAAACAGTTTATTATGATCTGCACAGTGATCTATTAATTGGAATCTGGTGTGTTGGGACAAGGAGACATGGGCTGTGTCCAAGGCTCTGTCCCATTATACATGTGCCCTTGTGTCTCTGGATTGCACATTCATGTTAAAGGGTACGAGTGTGTGGTGTGTCCCAATTCTCCAGAGTGGAAGTTAACCTCGCCTCTTTTGTGTCCTCAGTACAAATTTTGGTGGAGTTTGCATCCATGCATACTTAAAGACGTGTATTACCCACAGTTCATTGCTGCATGTTACATTTTGAACTGGAAAGTTGGAAAATTGTATTGTTTGGTAATAAGTGATGCCCAGAACACATTGTGGGTCTTATAGATGACTGAGAACTTTCTGGAAAAACCTGGTCTGATTAGAGAGATGGTATTCATTCATTCATTCATTCATTCATTCATTCATTCATTCATTCATTCATTCATTCATTCGATTCCCGTCCTGGGCCCACTGGGGCCCATTTTCCCTGACTGTGGGCGGCTCTAGCTGGGACCTCCCTTTGCCGCCTCCTGCGCGGATGCTGGGTTGCCCCGGGGTGAGGTGGCTGGGGTCCTTGTTCGGGGCTGGTGGCCATTTGCCCTGGTCTCAGGTGGTCCTGACCTGCCTCTGATCTTTGGATAGTGGCGGTTGTCTTAGCATGATGACTTTTCTGTGAGCACCTTTCACCCCGTACGTTCTGCATGACGACACAGTCACTGAGCTGTTCTTTAGGTTTATTCATGAAGAGCCATATTTCCTTATGTGAGAATACTTCACATTTGAGTTAGTTTTCTCTTTTAGCATGTTTCATTGTGTCGGTCAGCATGTGTGTTTTTGCTTTTTGTACTCTTATTAATTCAGATATGACACTGGTTCACTTCTGGTTTTCTTGGCAGTTGCTGATTTCTGACTCTGCACAATTCCATAAAAATCCCTTTGTTTTATATACAGGTGTAGCAGATGGAATGGTATCTGGTTGGATTGCAGTTTCTCCTTTTGTGGTGTCTGTCTTTCTTCTGTTTGGGTCGTGTTTTCTTACCCTTTCTTGAAAAAGCACATTTGCTCATCACAATACAGCAGCCAAACCATCGTTCTGTCTGCTCTGATGCTGGACAAGACATGTTAAAAATAAAAACAAAAAAAGAGAGATGGCATTCATGAATGATTTTATGTTGTATTGCAAAATTTGAAAATTGTTGGCTGCCACTGGCAAGCTGCCAGACCTTCATGGTAGTGTGAGGGCATTCAGCATTCAGACTCAAGCATGTATGGGCTGAATGTCATTCTTGTCCTATATGGCAAGCTGGTTGCAATTCTTGGGACAATAAACCATCCCAATAACATTTCAGTTTCAATATGTTTTCTATATTAATTTTACCAGAGTTGACCAGCACTTAAACAAGATGTTCCCTCAAATTCCTCACATAACCTAAATGTCAGGTCCGTTATATGAATATTATGTAAATATTAGCTCATTAAGTGAATAAATGTTCTATGTTCATAGACATGACTGGGACTTTCTGTTCTGACCCTCAAGGTTCCATAAATTTCAAGTATGAGACAAAACACAGTTTGTTTATGATGAATACATGCTGACAAAGCTGACCGTTCAAACCTCTGTATAAAGCAGCAAATCCATGATTAATTAAAAAGTACAAGTGGCATTATGAATGGGCAGATTTTAGTTTGGCTTTGGGTTATTGTAGCCACTTAAAGTTATGATAAACACTTTAAAAATTTGGAAAAATTGAAGTATTTTTTGTAAGGTTTTTGCTCAAATTCATGTGCCACCCGTTTCCAAATCTACGAGGAGCGTTTCTGGATTTCTAGATCTTCTTGATGAATTTTTATGTGGTAGTGGAAAATACATAATGACAATGTAACTTATGCTCAGGTGTGAGTCCTGGAATTTTTAGTTTGTGCTTTTTTTTTTATAGCCTTTATTTAACCCGGAAGTCACACTGAGATTCACAATCTCTTTTCCAAATGAGACCTGGTCAAGTAACAACCAAAACCACACAATAAAATTAGAATTACATATTATAACAAATTACATTCCTGTTTTATTTGAAATTTGTCATTTTTATTTTATCATGTTGCTTTCTATTCTGTTATAATTTCTTTACCCTGATTATGGGATTCTGAGATTGCGGAAGGGGTTGTTTTATAAATTCATTTAATCTGTGTATGTATGACCTTGTTATGAAAATTCATAAAGATATTGTTAAAAAAAGAAAGGGATCTCCATGATTAAGTAATGTTGCCTTAGAAAGTGTATTTTTTTATTCGGTTTATCATCCTCCAGACAGATGAGAAGATAATGATTTAAGAGCAGATCCTAAACCCCAACCCAATATTTCAGCCCGTCAGCAGGACATGATGTTCTACAGCAGGGGTGTCAAACTGAATCCCTGAAGGGCCGGTAACCAGCAGGTTTTTGTTCTCTCCATGCTCTGACACAGCTGACTGAAATTACTTAATTGGTTGATAAGAAGCATTTGGATCTACTTGATTTGCATCAGGTGTGTTAGTGCAGGTAAACAGCAAAACTTGCTGGATACCGGCCCTCGAGGACTGGAGTCTGACACATGTGTTCTACAGTGTCAAAGGCTGAGGTCAAGTTCAGTAAAAAAAAAACAGTGCAATGACCTGCATCACTTTACATCAGGATGTCGTTGGAGACACTGAGCAGGGCTGTTTCAGTTGAATGAGTCCTACAAAAAGCCAGACTAAAAATCATCCAGGATATTGTGTGACTAACAGCTGTCTTAGAGATAAATGGCAAATTTGCAATAGGTCTTTAACAGCTAAAAAGAAACGGATGGTGCTTGTTTTTTTTTCATAGTTGATGAATGACAGTGTTCTTGAAAAAATATGGGACTTGACCAAGCAGTAGGAATGAGTTTCAGATTGTGAGACACAAAGGCAAATAGTCTGGATTTCTCCAAATCACAATTTGCTTCTGTTGTATTCTTTTATTCTCTATAATCATTTTCTACTTTAGAACCAAACTCTTCGTCCTAGATTGACTTTTTGCCTCTACAAGCTCTTGCATTTCTAACAGCATTGTAGATGAACATGCAATCCAGTTTTCTTTCATAAATCTCGGGTTTTCTACAAGAGCTTTTTAGACACCAAATATTGTCATTAAACCAAGGGAAGACTTTACAACACCAAGTCTTTTACTACTTACTGATGCTGCCTTTGCTCACACCTTGGATTTAGTGGGGAAAGACTTCATTAAGGGCCTCCTTGATCTTCTTGACATCCTGTGACAGTGCATTGCTATTGTAACTTTTTTTATCCATCACTGTACAAATCCACAAAGAAGTTTCCTGAACATAAATGTATTAAGACGGCTGAATAAAGTGGAACTCATACATGTCTATACTTTGTCTACAACTCTACACACTTTGCCTTCCTGGAAGGAGCTTGTTAGGCTTTGTTGAGGAAGCTTGGTCCATGATTGGTAGCTCCATTGATGGTTTGAGACTATTTGAAGAAGTAACAAAATAAAAACCACCTACAATGTATGTGGCTGTTTTAAAAGTGATCAGTTTCATAATAAAACTTCTTAGATCAACTGCCTCTCATAAAAGCCAATGTAGTATTGTAATTACTTTACTATCAACACATCAACAGAATCCTTTCAGTCGTATTGAAACTTTTCATCATCACCTATCTGGACATAAGATTAAAAAACTGGGTTCTAAGACAGAGAAAATGCTGATGCTGTGATTCAGTACAATGCAATCAGAAAGCCATACTTCAGCCCTTTCAGTACCATTTCCTGAACCAAGCACAAACACCTACGTCAGACTCCCCTACAAGAGTGTGTACACATGCAATTGTGGCACAAAGTGGGATATGCGCAGAGTTTGACTCCGAAATCCTTCCTTTAGAGGACCATCTTACAACCTACTCTGATATCCTGTTGAGTTCTAAAGGTACTCTGAAGAAAAGTCTCTTCTATGGGATGGAGACCTACTTTTGTGGTGAAAATGATTCCCTCTTTTGGAAACACTGTGGAGTCATTACGTATTCATATGGTTATGTACTATGCTAGCAGAAATACACTTTGTGAAGTTAGGAAGTAAAAGACAAAGTTCAATGAAAGGTAATTCATAGAAATCTGCTGTAAAAGACCCTTCATGGGCTGATTCCTAAAAAACTTTGGGGGTAAAGCCAAAAGTGACTTAGATGGTGAAAAAACGCCCAGAATAGTTTACATCTGTCTCAATTTTTCTTTTTGTGTTAAAATTGTAAGTTGTTACCCTTGTTATTTTTGTATTTGTTTAGGACTCAAACTATTTCAAAAGATACACAAGTTAAAAAGGTGACCACAGGGGAAGTAAATACTATGAATGTCCGTTCTCCTATTCAGTTGAACAAAAATTGTGACAAAAGAGCTGTGGTACTGTCTTTTTTTATTGTGATCATGATCCCAATGAATAGTTAAAGACAGAAGAGTTAAATGAATATTTAACCTTTCAAGTAAAAAGTACAAGTATGTATTGGTAATGCTTCCTCTGGATTTACTTTTTTCCAAGCGGTTGCTTGGATAAGATGTGTTGCAATTGTTAACTGGCTGCACTGGCCCTGTTGTTTATCACATGATACTGGTCTGCTGTATCCCAGTGAATACTAGTAACCTTAAAATGGATTTTTGTTTCAGATTTTGAAGAGTAAAAAAAGTTTTCAGATTTTAAAAATGGGATGTTTCTGCTATTTCATCTTAGGTCAGGCTTTTAAAGGGTTAAAAACAACTATTAAGATTTTAAAATGAATGCTAGCATTTTTATTTAAATTTTTGCTCAGGTCTTGATCTAAGATAAAAAAAAAACTTGCTTTTTGACAGTCGTGATGTGTTTTTTAAATTTAAATAGGGGTCTGTAAATTCACCCAAGATCATCAAAAAGAAGTGAAGATAAGAAGAAAGGGGAACAACTGTACCGTCCTGTCCTAACAATGGATCATTATGACCAAAAACTAATTATAGCCCTGTTTTTTTCTTGTTTTTTTGTTTGTTTGGGTTTTTTTTTTTTTTTTGGGGGGGGGGGGGGGGGGGGCAACCCAACCCCCCACTCCCGCATCGTTGG
>JBAMIG010000010.1:8607405-8618131 GCA_037177335.1 Kiunga ballochi | reverse complement strand
AGTCTGGGCTTCCCTCCTTGAGCTGCTGCCCCCGTGACCCGACCTCGGATAAGCGGCAGAAAATGGATGGATGGATGGATGGATGGATGGAAAGTTGCTTCTGAGGTTTTTCAAAATACTTTCATTTTCACAATTGCAACACTTTGTTCTATTTATATAAGTTTCATCCATGTGGGTCCTGTGTCATGCTTTACTTTACTTGTATCATAACTTCACTCACTCCAGCTCACAGCTAAAAGTAAAGAGTTAAGTTAGATGAAGCACATTGCAACACTCTGCATGGTCACATCTGCAGTAATTAAAATGTGAGCAAAAAGTTGGCTTGGTCATGGGGTTTTTGCACTTTTGTGCAAGTACAGACCTCTGAAACCTGTTGAAGCAGTTTGCAGGTCATTATACACAAACTGACCAATCGCTGAGCGGGATTCTTTCAGTGTTCAATCCACATTTGATTTGAAAGGCTTTCATCCAATCACAATCCTGGATTAATTTTTTACAATATGTCAAATATATCTAAAACTACAAAGGTTTGAAACACTAAAATTCATTGCAGCAACCTTCTGAAGAAGCTGGTTTAGGATTTGAATGAGTGAAGTGACATGAATGGGACAAGAGGAGTAACGTGCCAAAGTTTGGTGGAAAAATAAGAGAAATTGGAAAAATAATTGTTTTCGTTGCCCACAATGACAGTGTGCTAAGCTGATGATGACATTGGCAGTGACTCAGAACAGGTTACAGTGAAAGCACTTTGTTACTTATTCATATTAAATATGCAAAAGAGATTAATACATTTACCTCAATTTATAAACTTGATTTCATAAGCAACATTTTGCTGCATGCCTTTATCTCTAACTACTTCCAAACCTTTTGAAACCCATTTCTTTTGGGGCCTGAAGGATAAGTGGCTGCCTTTTGTGTAACTCAAGCCACACTGGTGTTGATTGTGTTCATAGAAATGGACCAGATCACCGGCACTGTTTAGGAAATTTGAATGAAACAATTTGAATAAATAAATACACAGCACTGACTAATTGTGTGAATGCTAGGTAAATAGAGTGACCAATAAATCAAGTCTTTGAATGGTGGTAGGAATCCAGAGAACATGGAAAAAAAACTGTGCAAACCATTGTTTGACGTACACACCGTCATTGACTGATCAAACACCAGTCAGTATAAATGTGGAATAAAAGGCAAATCTCCTTTCTGTCACATGTCTTCATGTCAAACTTACATGCTGTGTTGTGTTGTGAGCTGAACTATCTAATAAAATACAAATAATATCAATGATAAAATATAATCTTACTGGTCAGACTTTTAAAAAACATCTCAGTTGTCACTGCAACTTTTGTTTTTACTGTCCACAAATCAACACCAAACCATGAACAGTGAGCAGTCGGGCAGGTTTAAGCAGCTATGCATTCGGGGGTTTCCCAGTCCCACACTTTCTAAGAACGAATGCTCTGATTCTCACCTGTCAGAAGGTTGCATGTAGTGATTTATGACTCTGCGCTGAGTGAGAGCAGATAGGGGGAGGTTTCATTTCAGTAAGCTATATGGCGTCTGCCTTTAAACTAATTTCTGCATACTGAGGTACTTTCACTACCTCCACTTGTGTCATTTTTCTTAATGACTGTTAAAGGGAAGCTGGGTGAGCAAGCCAAACAGGCACTGCTCCACCACAGGGCTGCTGAAAGGAATATAATTAAGATGAGGAGAAGAGAAAAGAGTTGGCTGAAAGACTTCAGTAGGTATCTGAATATTCATTGCAACCAAACTACACTGCTTGGTGATTACCTGCAGGGCTGAGGGGATTAAAAAATGATTGACTTTGTGAAAAAAATCAGAACTTAGTCAAAAGTAGATGATTTGAGTTGATTAAAAATTGATAACCCTTCTGTTAAAGCAGGTTGGAACAACTGGAGTTTTGATTTTGTCATGAGCAGGTTTGTCTTGGTTTCATACTGTGGAGAAAAATATGTTTTACTCTAAGGCAAAAGAGAAATTAATTATTTGTTTGTGTAATTTGTCCTTAGTCTGGTGAGCCCCAAACTATAATTGACCGTTAGGAATGTGATCAGGGTCGCTGTATGCAGAAACAATTTTCTACCAATGCTTGATTGCCCAGAGCATTATGTCTCGGCCCAGTTGTGCAGCCTACCAACCTGTAGTGGTGCCCCACTTTCTGGCCTAATCTGTCACATTGAAACTCCTAAAGATTCATTTCCTATGAATTTCATTTATTTCTGCTGGTGATCAAAGACCTACCTGTTTTATCATGGTGAAAGAAGGCAGGCTGCATTTTAATGTTTCATTATATTATGATAATACTTATGACATATGATGCTGGTTAGTATTCATACAAGTACCGAAAGGAGCTATTTTTTTTAACCTGATCACAAAGACCTAACACTGAGAGTATTAACCTTAAATATTATTCATCTCTAAACATCTGACTCAGTCTATCTCAGCAAATACAAAGAAAACCTCTCATCTGTGTCCTATATATTACAGAGGAATAATAAAAAGAAACTATGACACAGTTGCCCTGCATTGATTTCACACAGGCAGTGAAAACCTCCAAGAGGAATATATTTCATCCTTGACTCCGAGTGGGAGAACCTGTGTTAATTTCCCATCCTCTCCAAATTGATTAGTGGATCAGAGGGCTAATTCAGCCCTGGAGAAGCTACATACAGACAGTAGCTTCCCACGAGCCTGAAAAGAAGTCATCCATAAACTAAACGTCAGCCCTGTTGCTTGCTAACTCCCCATCTCACACCGGTGAGCCCATAATCCTATCCGCAACGACTGTTGCTAAGGTGCTGCGCTTCTTTTCCCCTCAGTAATTTAAAAGTAATTGGATAGGGAGACTTGCTTGATAAGGAGAAAGTGGGGCTGAGGATATAGTAGTCCAACTGGACTCCATCTTACATTGTGTCAATGAGGAAGTCCTCAGCTCACACTGTTTGGCAGACTGAAAGGAAAGAGGAGTGCTGTCAGAAGTCATCTCTAGAGAGGAAATCTGGGAGACAAGCAGCTAAGGCTCTGTGAAGAAACTTAGATACATTGATCAGCCATAACATTAACACCACTGACAGGTGACCACAATCCCCAGCATCAGCAAGTAAAACCACTGGGAAAAAAACCCACACACAAGTCTCATTGGATCAATTACAGTTGTTCAGGGAATCCATCACACCTTTAAACTTGTGTTGTCTATTCAGCAACTGGTCAGATCTCTTTGAGTCTAAGGAAGACCTTCTTATTGCAAGGTCAGTATTAATGTTGTTATGGCTACCAGTGGTGTCGTGAGGCCTACATTAGAGGGTCTAGGGGCTCCCTAAATTATTCTTCAGCACCCCCTAAAATATCTATCCATCTGTCAAATTCCCGTACCGCTTCATCCAATTCAAGGTTGTTGATAGCTGAGGCTAATCCCAGCAATCAATGGGTGAAAAACAAGGTACACCCTGGATAGATTGCCAGTCCATTACAGGGTAACACAGAAAGACAAACACCACTTACACACACACACTCACTCCTAAGGACAATTTAGAATGAGCAAGCAACCTAAAAGACGGTGGGAGGAAGCTGGAGAGAAACCATTCTAACATGAGGGGAACATGCAAACTCTACACAGAAAGGCCACTGCCCAGGCATCACAGTGTTTCTGATGGGATAATAGCTGGATTGCTGCTTTTCTAGTTAAAAAGAAAAGGTTAGCTTTATTGTGATTGCGTACAGATTTTTTCAGAAACATTATGGTCAGTGAAGCTCAAGCTACACAGGATTGAGGGCTTCTAAGGGATGAGACCCCCCCAACTTTTAGTTCTAGATATACCCCTGATGGCTACTTTTCTCTCATAATCTTTGTGTTCCATCAGATCCTACTAAAACTGTGTGGTGCAAATAAACAAGCAAATGTGACATTATTCATACTTGACTGTTCAAATCTGTTCTGGGTCAATGGTGATGAAATGGTTTGGTGCTACAAGCAGTTTTGCAAACACATTTTTCTGTTTAAGTTTTTTTGCTGCCACCAGAGAGGAGTCGGAATAACTTGTACTACCTCGCATCTAGTTTTGTGGTCGATATTTATAGAATTTCTTCTTTTTTTTCCTTTTTTATTCTGAAATGTTGATAACACTAATGTCAGAAGATTTTGGTTTAGCTCAAAGGAAAATATTATTTTTAATAAATTACACAGAACTATGGTGTGTAGTGATGCATCTGCTTTCAGTGATAACTGGCCATGAGTATGTGCATTTATATACAGTCCACAATGTCACTTTATTCAGCATGTGGTTCTGAAAGTTCAGTGTGTGCAAAGAAGGGAAAGAAGTCTATCTGAGCTGTAAAGACTGCAACACAGTCAACACAAAGCCCATGAAAGGCAAAATCCAAAGTTCCTTAGGGGAAAAAAGGCAGAGAAAGTATGTGTGTGGGGAAGGCACAGCTGCAGTACCTCCTACCGCACTGCAGATGTTTCAGATGCGCTCAGTGGTCTTTGGAGCTGATTCTTCAGGCTTAAAGCCCAAGCTCACTTTCAGATGCACAGAAACTGAAAACAGGACCATGCAACCAGTAATAAAGTTGTTTTTTTATATTCCAACTAAGTGACCATCTGTCATCAAAATAGCTAAAGGCATAGTCATAAACATATCTAAACCATTAGAAAAATATAGCAACATAAATCATTGCTCCAATTAAATCTCAATAATTAATCAGTAAGAGTATCCTTAGAATAGACGTCAATATGAATGATTCTCTTTCAAGTTATAGCCACTTCCTTTGTTAGGATGAAATATGCACCTAACTGCTCTTTTACATAGGCAACATTATTATAAATCATATGCGCAGTATACTTATCACACATTTAGCGCCCTTTAAAAAAATATATACAAACAAGTACAACTAGCACTAGCACCAGCTGAATGATTTGCACATAGTCCAAAAGAACCATGGTTACAAACACTCACCAGTCCCACTTAGCTAATGCCACCAACATAATACAAGGTCATTTACATAGTGCATCTAAAAGGGTTGGTAGAGGTTAACAATTAAAGATCAGAGCTTTAAAGGCTGGAAAATTGCTTGCTTAAGAGGCCCAGCGTATACCTGCAGCTGCTCAGAACCCAGCACATCCCACACCTACTCTGAACAATTGAGCACAGGCATATCAGAAGGAGCACAGGGAGCCAAATCTTGCATTAAGTGGAAAAAGTTTTGCGATGATTCAGGCTCGGTGCAAAAACAGTCAAAAGCAGTAGGGTCACAATATTCTACCCAATATCACAACATGTACTACAAAACCAAATTTTCTGTCACCAAGCTTACATAAGGGTTAACGCTGAATTTGCTAAACTTAGGAAAAACAGAAGTTTTAGGGATAGATACGCCCATTTGATAAAGAAAACCTTTTATATTTATGTATTCCTTCTTATTCTTGGCTTGTTACTAAGTCCATTTAGCACCACAATGGTTGCATCTAAAATAAAAGGTATGTAAATTTTTGCTTCGTAGCCTTCATTATAGTTTGCTGTGCTTTTCAATAAATAAATGTAATAAAAGATTTTTTAAATGATGTTTTCTTTTCTTTTTATGAGTCCATAGCTTTTTTACATTCACTTGACACAATTATAATATGATTAATGAAAGCTCAAGTTGCTCTGAAAAAAAGGAAAATAAATGATAGTTAGTCACAAGGTGATCATTGTATGAGCTACAATGCTAAAAAATTTCCAGGTAGGTGACTCCCAAAAACCCATTCAGACTTCGAAGGGTTAAATATACTCTCATCAACCCCTATCTAGTTCAAGTCATTCTTGATCACTTGACATTCGACCTGAAAGCAACCCAACGTTTGCCTTCAAGAACTTGTAATCCTTCACTCCGTATTAAAAAAGACAACGTGAGTGGCATAGTTGGCATGTTCAATAATCCTCCTGTAAATGTGGGATCAACTTGCCAGAGGAGGTCCATGATCTGAGGATTCGAATGATAGGATTTCTATTTCAATGACCCCAAAGTGAGGAAATTATAGATAAATGAACATCTATTGGCTGTAATGAGATAGACATGAGTATTGTGAACAAGATTATTGAAGGCATCTCTGAACCAATTACATTAATCTGTAATCTATTATTCCAATCCAGTACATTTGTAAGCCAAATTAAAATAGATAAAGTTGGACCACTTTGGAAAAGTATGGGCTAAATAAATCACAGACCAGTCTCTTTACTTCAGCACTTCTGAAAACATAAACAACTCTCAGAGTCAATATGGATTTTGAGTGAACACATCAAAATCACTAGCACTAATTAAAGAAACTGTGAAAATCAGTGACGCAACGGATCAAAGATTTTATGCAGCATAAAATGTATCATAAATCATAACATTTTATCAATATACTGGAACAATGTGGGTTTAGTGGGAATGTGTTGTGCGGAGTAAGAAGTGTTTTAAGGGACAGGAAACTATTTATGAAGCTGCGAGAACAAACATTATTGTGGTTAAACGTTGTATGCAGCATTCCACAGGGGTGATACTAACCATGTACTCACATGTAGTTTTTGGAGTCCTGATGTGAACTCTGAACTCAGCCTGCCCATTGGTGAATGAACTAGTTTAGCAACTAAGGCAAGTAAAGTAAAGTTTTACAGCTTTTTAAACTGAACTGGGAGCTAGGTCTATAAGAGAGGGCACCCAAAGCGGAAGATTCTGCACCCCATTCTACTTACTGGTCAAAGGTTTGGACACACTTTTCGATTGGATTAATTGGTAAAGTGTGTCCAAACTTTTGACCGGTAGTGTATACAAAAAAGATCTATAACTTGTAATATGAAAGTGAATTGCCCCTGTTAGGACACTTGAGACCTTATTAAATCTTCAGGATCCGTGAAAAAATTACAAAAAAGAATATAATTTTTTTTATATAAGATATAAAAAACTAATTTTTGTGATATATTTTAACATTTATTATCAAGGATATGAATTATGAAATTATTACAGTGTCATTTGCTGCTTCCTGGTATCTCTTAAGGACAGGAGAGAGGTATCTAATTGCATTAAGCTGGATTTTTAAGCAGCATTTTTACCACAAAGTGATGCAAAATGTCTTAGAAATTCATCATACCAAATATGATACATTTGGCTGTGGAGACTCATTTCAAATGCCTGGATTTTAATAAGGAGAAGCTACGACTGAATAAACAGGTTTCTGCTGCCTAGTCTGACCAGAACTCCCGCTGCAGCATTTTAAACCCATTAGAGGATTAAACTAAACTAAACTAGACTAAACTAAAACTAAACCTTTTTCACAGATAATGTGACGTCATACAGATTCAATATGACATCTCTGATTTATTCAGTTAGGAGATGGAGTCCGGATGTAGAATTTTGCAGGACAGCTCAAGAAAGCTGTGAAATGTTAAGACTTAGAAAACAAATAAAACCTAATAGGAAATAATGAAACTGGTCAGTAATCCCGAAGCCTATAAAAAGGTAAATATAACAATTCTGCCAAGACTTTTGAACATTTCATCTTCCTAATGACTAACTAACTAACAAATACACTGAATATTGACTAATTACAGGTAGGATTACATTGTGATTTCTGCTCAACATATCTCATTTCAAACCTTTTTTTGTATTACCAAATATCTCAGTATGCCATATATCTACCGGTTTACTATTCCCAGTAAATGGAGAAAACCATTTAGTGACTCACACCTCCTGTATTTTTGCCTCCAGTGAGGAGAGCAGAGACATTAACCCACAGAGTCAGTCCAGGCTTCCATTTCATTATCTGCTGATTTACACACATCTTCCCGCATTAGCAGTGCAGAGCTCCGGCATAGAAATTATAAATACTGACTCCAAAGAAAAGAGATGGCTTGGGAGGATGAAGGTGTGTGTGTGTGTGTAGCTGTTACTACACCGCAATGTCACAGCTTCTGGGTTTTGTGGGGAGATAGCAAAGGTAGATGTTGCAGCGGGTGATTTTGAACGCTTAATGACCCAGGAGTTGCATGATTAATGGAAGGGTTTACACAATATTTCTCCAACTTTGGGGCTAAGCACAAGCAGAAAACCTGGGCGTGTCGTCTTTTAAGAGCCACCAGTTCAAGGTCGGTTGAGCCTGGAAGAGAGCCCACAGAGACGAGAGGGCTATTAGTGGAGTTTCCATCCTGGACCACTTGTGCACACACCCACACAACTGTACACACCTATGCAGTGAAGTGCACACACATAAACAACAATGCATGCACACAAACCCACTGAACATCTCAGCACACACATTTCCACTAGGGACCACCCATTGCAGAGACTGCTGAGATTGCTGTAACCTCCTTTGAGGAAGCAGAACTCGGATCACTTGTGAGGAGCTGAGTGCTACAGGATGATCCGTATTACAATATTCCTTACTCATTTCCTGCTTAGAAACACCCTATATAAGGTAAAAAACAATATACTTTATGTGTTTTTTGTGTAATAAGGCTGATAAACTCTATTTGGTCTGCAGAGTCCTTGTCTACCTTTAAGAGCAAGCTAAAGACTTAGTTGTTCAAAGTGCATTTCGGCACTTAGTTTACCTCTTCTATCTGATCTAGCTCTATACAGCTCTTTACTGATGATATTGGGTGACGAATAGTAAATATATTTAAAAAAAAAAATTCTACCACTTTAGAACAACACCTGTGTCCTACAGCACAATAACTGTGTCCAACCAGACTTGCAGCAGTCTGGCACTTATCTATGCTGTTCCCTGTTGTTTGATTTAATGCTTGTGTTGTTTTATTCTCTGATGTATGTCGCTTTGGATAAAAGCGTCTGATAAATGCCTGTAGAATAGAATAAAAAAAAATTGATACATATCATTGGGTTTCCTGAATAGCTTCCTAGACAAAATTGCAGATACCTGAAGAAAACACTGGTGCAAACTGGTCACACTCTGATTGGACAACTTCTCATACATGTTTAATTGCAGAGTTTACTAAACATGAAGGCAATATCCTTATTGGTCTTATTGGTGGAGACTTTTTTACTAAAGGAAAGTGGTATAAAGTGGTATCATTAAGATCTACCTTCCTGCAACTTTTAGATGCAACTCATGATTCAAATCAGCACACCTGATTTAAATGACTGGCTAGTTACAAAGCCTTTGCAGAGCTGGACGTCATGCAAAAGAGAGTCAAGATATCAGTTTTAAATATGTTGGAGAAGTGATGCGTCTAGAAGTTGCAGGATGGTAGATCTCGAGGGCCAAATTTGGGCACCTCTGGTACAAAGGAACACAGGACTAAAAGCACTGGTAAAGATTTTTCTGTGGTGCAGATAAAAATGAAGATATAAAAGAAGTATTTTTTAATTTGTTTATGACCAACATTGCATCTTAATCAGAGAAACAATAGGTTAAATGAATACTAGTATTGCACAATGGCGTAACTTGCAAGAATTTGTTGGATGGCAAAAGGTTTGGGGTATTTTTTAACCAGTCTCAAATGGTTTTCAGTAACTGAGCCAACAGGATTGTTTGCTTTTATTAAAGTAAACTGATTCCGTCTCCAAAGATCTGAATTGTTTACCAATTTTATCTCTAAGGAGGTAAATTTAGGGCGCACTACTTATACATTAATTTAACAACAATTGCATTTTTCAATCCGTTGGCGGAAATAGATAGTCAATGAGTTAAGAAAAACATTTGGAAAGTTTCCGTCTTTTAAAATCTCCAGAGAGTTGAATGACCTTTCTAGGAACATGTATGCACTTTCAAATAAGGTTTATTACAGATGCAAATTCCTATTTAATCAGTTGGTTACCATAAACAAAGTAATTACATTTTAAACAAGACAGAATACAACATTATTCAAGCAAACAAAGATTATCTCAGTTTGTAGGCTACTTCACTGAGTTTGGGTCCACAGATAGATGCAGATATCTACGAGGGAATTCATACTAATTTGATACACACCACTCAGAATGAATTTTTCTGATACGGTTACACATAATTATGTAAATTGATTTAAACACACTTAAAGGAATTAGGATATGATGTTGAGACTAATAGAACTTGATATTTAAATTTACATTAAATACATTCACCAGCCACTTTACACCTTGCTTAGTATTGGGTTTTTCTTCATAACTGCTTTATTTCTTGGTGTCATAGATTCACAAGATATTAGAAACATTCCTCAGAGATTTTGCTTCATTTAGTTTAAAACAATGAGAGGTGGACTTTTATTCCAGTGCAACATCAAAATCAGAACCAAAAAAGAAACTTCAAGACAATTGTGGAGATACACAGAGAAAAATAAATCAATAAAATTAAAATGATTTACAACATGTATAATAAGTTATTCTGTATTTTTAGTGCATTACAGGGTTTAGATCTACCGGGGATGCTCTTCTTTAACAAAGATGACAGCTAATGCTTTTTCTGACTTCCTATTGCATCTACTGGGTGATGGGCTATCCCAGTATAGACATAGAATAGACTTAGTATAAACCACCACCATTCCAGTACATCCCAAAGCTGCACTGTTGGATTGAGATCTGGTGACTATAGCAATACAATGAACTCATTGTCCTGTGACTTTTGGCTACTTCCAGCAGGACAACTCACATTCATAGACTGTATGATGGTCAATACTCATTTAGGCTGTAGTGCTAGTCATGACAAGTTGATATTAAGGAGCCAAAAGTGTTAAAAGATCTCTCACCT
>JBAMIG010000010.1:8546457-8559249 GCA_037177335.1 Kiunga ballochi | reverse complement strand
ATCTATCTATCTATCTATCTATCTATCTATCTATCTATCTATCTATCTATCTATCTATCTATCTATCTATCTAGTCTTTGATGTGAGTACAGTGCTTTAAAAAAATCTGTTATGAAATAATCAAAAATCAGGATTTTTCATAAATCTCTTCAGAGCAGCTGAAAAATTAAATAATTTGGAGACTATTGAAATTTTAACAAATATTTTTCAATATCATTAGAGTTTAAAATCTTACAATATCTGTTTTGAAAGCAAATATTTTACATTTTTACTGGATCTGATTCTATACTAGACAGATGTAAGAAATTCTTGTATTTTTGCCAGTTATATTACGGAGCTGTAGGCTTACAAGGGACCCTGAGATTTATTGTTTTATTCTTTTGAGTGTGAATCATTTCTTCATCGACATCTTTTTCAAGTTTAATATTCAGAGATTATTTCACCTATCTTCAAACATAACACTCTTGGTCAAATTTGGGTACATCAGAGTAATGAATTATTTCAAACAGATGAATATTTAAAATAAAAAAATTCTTTAATATGAATACATGGGCAAATTGTACTAAGTTCTTTATGCTGGTTCTTTCTGCAGCAAATCTGAAGGCAGAAAACACACTTATGTGTTGCACAGCATGTGTGCGATGTTGCCCCTCATGTTGAACAGCTTGTGTATAATTGTTCTTTCACCAGTCAGCTCAAGCCTGCAGACACTTTCATTGTATTGAGTCAGACTTGTTTATCAGTTTATTCAGTTTCTGTGAGTCGCTGGCTCTGATGCTGCTGCCCAAACAGAAGTCAGAAAAGAAATTGCTGATCCAAAATCTTTCCAAATTTTCAGAAAGTATACATGGATCCTGAACAATCGGATCAGTAGTGGACAGCTCTACCTGCAGTATGTGTGGACTTCGGCTCTGCATCATCCCATTTTTAACTTATCACTATAGGCCTTTGTTTCTATTTCAACTTCACATTCATTTTAGTTGCATTTCAATGCAAGACTTTTTTAAAGCATTAGTTATAAGTGTGCAATCTGAGCAATATGAAACCATGATTTAATTATGGAGAAAATGAACCCTTTCAACCCCAAACAAGAATATATTACTGTGATACCAGAGAATGTCATATGGCTTTAAAACATTATCTTTTTTCCTATAACTGGATAAATACAGGATGGTCAGTACAAGTAGTTTATTTTACTTTAAATGCTCAAAGACAATCTCTTTAAAGTATCTGAGATGAAACTTGATGTTTAATTATTGGCTGGTTGAAATTAATGGGTTTGTATGATTTTATGAAGGAGCATATGGAGTCATTGACTATGTCTAACTGACCAAATGTAGTCCCTTTCTATGATAAAATTATTCTAATACATGGTTTAAATGTAAATTACTGTATTAAAGGGATTTGACAGGAACCTTTCTTTTCTCCGTATTGCTTCTTCTCTTTTTCAGATTGATGTTTTACTGGCAACAGTGCTGCAAAAAGGTGAAGAGATGAGATTGATTACCTAGAAATACCAGGGGGAGTTGGGTGGTGTCAGGGGTGATGAAGGTCCCCAATTATTTTCCTGGCTGTAAGGAAAGGGAGAGGTCACGACCCCATGGCCCTTTCAGAAGAATAAGACTTTGCAGCAGTTTGCCCTTGGCATGGCTCTATACTGCTTCAAATTGTGGATGAGGTAAGAATAAACACAGTTTGAAGTGTTTACAACTGGCATACGATATAAAATAGAGAGACGATTTTTGTAAGAAGTTACCAAAGTATTTGGATAAATTATCTCCCTAAAAATGAAGGTGTTTGGCCAAGTCACAGATCCATCCATGAGAAATTAAGAGTTTTACCTAACTCTATTAGTTGGCTTTTACTGTGTACACATAATAGTAAAGCAATGTTAGAGGTGGGCACCAGAGAATAATCCCTGCCACAAATTGAATTTAAGATAATTTATGGGGAGGAAAAACCCAAACATGTAACTTTTTTCCAGGGTACTTAACACAGTAGTCCTTTGTACTGCGCATAGATACAACACTAGCTTATTCAATTTTATTTTTATTATTTACACAAATGTAATTATATATTATGTGTTTAAAGAAAAGTAAAAAGGCTTAAAATATTTTTATCTTAATTTAAAGTCAAAACCTTTTTTGGACGCTATACGTTAAATTGAGTGTCAATCAACCAAAGAAGCGGATTTTTTGCGCGAAGATGCCTGTGATTGGATAAAGCATACTAGGAAGAAACGCCTGTAAATAACATCTTTACTCTGATTGGTTCGAATTGACATGGCAACAAAGGGAATGACCAATGCAATCCAGTGACTTCTCTGCCACCATAAGGCTGCGAGCTTGGGGCTTCTCACTAGCCAGTTAATGCAAACAAACCAGGCTGCAAGTACATGGTTGATGTGTGTAATTGTGCGGACATTTTTATCTTTTCTGATACCCATTGCTAATCTTTCCTTTCTTTTACTAACGTTTTATTTCATATTAGGTAGACACACAACAAAACGAACTGAAGTTGCTTTAGTAAAGGTAAGGCAAATTTCTCTCTCTTATAAAACCGCACCGGTTCACCCAAAATGGCTTCTGCTAGCAATTCTAACATCCAATTGCTTAAGCTAACTATAGCATATTAGCTTTGGAGCCGGTAGATAGCCTAGCTTACTGGTGATTCACTTGATTTATGTTCTCTTAGAAAATGGCGTCGTCGCTTAGCTGTTGTATATTTTTTTTAAATTAGTGCATGTTTGCATTGTGTTGGTATTGTTATTTTTCCGAGTTAAAATTATGTTCCATCATATGAATTTAGCTAAGAGTTACTTCTAATTTGGCCTCGGCTACATACGTTCGTACTCATCCTAGCAATTGAGTGGCTCTGTGGGAACCGTCGACTGGAAGCCAACCACGCTGCCCTGCCCCATGCCACTGCACCACAGTCACTTTAACATCAGGTTTCCTGAATAACCATGCTTTCGATCATTAGCATTAAATACATGTAACGCATCTCTGGATAAAATAGTAGCAGGAATGCAGTAATCTGCAGGGTTTTTGTGCTTATGTCGCAGCCATTGCAATGCAGTTGGCGTTTCTATGTCGTGGAAAACATTCGACTAATGACGTGACGTATCTAATTTCAAGATTTAGCAACAATGCGAGCCAGCTAATTAGTTAGCGGTTAGCTGGCACATCTTTGCTCAATAGAGGGATGATGTTTATTGATGTTGAATGAAAGTGGCGTCATTGTGCCAAACGGTACAATCAGTACTAAACTAACAGCTTTTGATAGATGAGCTAATGTGCTAGCAGCGTCTGGAGTCTGTTAAGACTTTTTTAAAAACGAGTTGTTGGACCTGTGACAAAAGACACGACTACTTGATTGAGTTATTTGACAAAAAAAAAACGGAAAAAGAAGGGAGTTTGTCATTGTAACATTGAATAAATAGTGCAGCTTTCTTCGATAACATCGTAGCTTATCCTGCAGTCTATGAAGATCTTGTTTTTCCCAACCCCCACGGATATACTAATTGCCTTCCTTTTTTTCCTCCTCTTCCACAGCACCGTTTTCCCCATCCCCTCCTATTATTCTTATTCTTTTGAGTATTCTTCATTGTCAAGCCGCCAAAGTGGAGAGTGTGATTGCAGAAGGGGGTGCTTCTCGTTTCAGGTAATGAACCAGAAGGTTGTTTTTATTTATTTTTTATAGAAGGGGCGTGTTAGAAAACAGGAATACTGGTTTAATCATATCAGGGGTTGTTGGTCTTCAGCCATTATTTTGGGCTGGAACTTCCGGCCTTTTACAACAATGCAGGATATGGGTACGCTCAAAATGGCAGTCAGACCCTTTTCTCTTTGTAAGACCTTTTTAAAGGGGGGAGGGTGCTGGGTTGGGTATATACACTAAGCTTTGGAGGGGTCTCTGTCCTGCTACTTGTACACATAATGTCCACAAACATCTATAGTGGTCTGTCGGATGTTTAAAGGACATGAGGTCTTATGTTGCAGTTTATAACGCATGTCACGCTGGTGCATATATGAAATATTTTCATGCCGATCATTGCGTAAAAGCTTTTAGATGCTGTGAACATGTAAGATTATCACTGTAATTTGACCTGAATGTTATATTTGAGTGCATATCATCGGAGCACATAATTCTTTATTAAATGGTGGCAGCAAAATAGTCCTTGTTAAAACCTATTAAAGTTGCCTTTTAACTTTTTTATTTCAGCAGCAATTAGGGTCAAATGTTATTTTTCAGGGTGTTTTTATTTTATTCTTTTTAGATTCTACATTTTGTTTGAATACAGCTGGAATGATTACAATGTGCACAACAGCCATTGGCCCAAAGTTATAGCAATTAGTCCATTCTGAATTACTTTATACATGGACAAATGCAATGTGTCATTATCAATACCTACCGTTAAGGATTTTTTAAATTTCCAGCCAGCAAAAGGTTTTTTTCTTTCTTTCTTTTATTTTCTTCCTCTGATAATGTTTCCTTGTGTTTTATTAGTTTTAATCAGTCATGATGGATGTTCAGATGACTGGTGGCTTTATGTCCTCTTGGTAGTATGTAAAGAAACTCATTTCTGCATGCTACTGTGTAGTGATGGCTCCAGTAATGCATATGGTTGACATCACTGATGGCACTCCTGGTTTTAAGGTTAAAGTTATGCAATTTGTCTTCAAGATGCACACGTGTAAGGATGTTGTCTGTCTGTAAAAGGGCCAAGAACTTCAGGGCTAAATGATTTTTAAATAGTTGTCTTGTTTTCTTGTATTTTTTAATCAGGAAAATGTACAACACTTCTGAAAAAAGATGGATCTATAAAGCTGTTTTCATTCAACTTCGTGATGTGGTTTAAAAACGTGCAGCTTGCCAATTCACTGGTTTTGGTTTGTAATGCGAGATGTAATTGGTCAACTACAATAATCTCAAAGCAAGCGATAATCCAGGAAATTATATTGCCCAAAGAGCTCAGTGTGGAAAATACAAACTGCAAGATAAAGTATGAAATGTGTGCATCAGCTTAGCATGAAGTTGTTGTTTATCGCTGCAAACAAGGGTTTTGTAAAATGCAGGCCTCGTGGAGAAGTGTCTCGGCTTTGTTCCTCTGTTGGCTAAATGGTGCTTTATTTCACACACACACACACACACCATCCTCACATGCACTGCATTAGCTTTGTGAGTAGAAGAATCCTTTGAGTTGAGTTTCTGGATTTCAAATGTTTGTGATTTTCACTGGGAAACGCATCATGTAGTGTTAATTCATAAGGATGTAGGTTAAGCTTAGTTTTGTCTTTCTATAAGGGGGACATGATTCTTATTTGTTTGCTTTGAGACATGACTGGTGTGTATAGATGTGTAATGTCTTGATCTAGTGGAGGTGCACTGATAAGCAGGAGGATAGGTGGCTTACCAATGGGCTGCTGTATGAAACTGACAGTATTGCTCATGTTTGTCTCTGCAGTGCTTCTTCGGGGGGAGGAGGTGGTAGGGGTGCACCTCAGCACTATCCCAAGACTGTCAGCAACAGGTTAGCTGTCTTTATTTCCCAAAACACCCTTAATGCGTAGTGAATTTATTAAAATGCGGCCTCATTAGCGATTTTTATTTTTAGCGGTTCTTCCTCGAGAGCGGTGAGGTGAGATGGTGCAAGGGAGCTTAGTTCCAAGAAACTGAGTTGAATTTCCAGAAGTTGTTTGATTTTTGATTGGTTTGGTTTTGATTTGGTTGTTTGATTAGCTGCAGATGACCAGTTGGTGTAGCCTTGGGTAATTTAATCAGGTAGGCTGAGAAGAGAAGAAACGGTACATTTAAAAGGCTTTAAATGCATAAAACTACTTATTCTGAATGTGTGCTGTTAGAATTTAGGGAGCTCCACATAAGTAGAACAATGTCTGTCTGAGTGTTAAGGTTTTGTTTATGAACGGTGAGTATTTGGAGGAGCTTTGGTGTAGCAGCCTGAGCGTTTTCAGATAGCGTCTTCATCTCTGTGTCTGCAGCGAGTTCCTGGGGAAAACCCCAGGGCAAAGCGTTCAGAGATGGGTTCCTTCACGAAGCACTAGACGAGATGCCAACTCCAGCAACGAAAAAGAGCGACACGATGCAATCTTCAGGAAAGTGAGGGGGTAAGTCATTTCCTGGTCAATGTTTGAGCAGTTTTCATATCTATTGATGGTCTCGAACACAGACAGCAGGACTTAATTTCTACTAAATCCTCGTCTGCTGTTATTTTTATTGTAGACATTAATGCTTTGATCCCAAAGCGGCTTCAAACATGGCTGAAGGGTTGCAGTGTTTAGTGCATGTGTTTCTGCTGCTTGTGTGTTTACTGTATGGCTGGTTCAGGCTTTAGTCACTAAGATGCCATGTGCTTTGCTAAAGGCACCTAAATCCTGTGGTTTTTTGGGGGGGTTTTTTCTGATCAGGTGAGATTAATGAGAGAAAGTTGAATAAATGACAGTTTGCTTGACAAATGTAGCTTATCACAGAATGGCACATGCAGCTTTTGTAGAGAAAAACAATATTAGCTAAGATGTATATAAATAGAAAATGTAAAAGTTTCTATCAAAATGCCATTTAATTTTCTATCTCAGTTGCGCTCATTTCCTGCCTTTGCTCCCTTCACTAGCATACTCAACAAACTCACGCCTGAGAAGTTTGACAAGCTATGCCTTGAGCTCCTGAATGTGGGCGTAGATTCAAAACTCGTCCTTAAAGGAATCATCTTGCTGGTAAGCAAACATGTTTATCTTTATCGTAGCGCTTCTAAAAAGTCTATTCATCCATTCTTGGCAGGCTGTTCTCAGTGAATCATACACACTTATTTAACAACTGCATGATCCTACACTGTCTTCCCCCTCGTGTTCAGATTGTAGACAAAGCCCTAGAAGAGCCGAAATATAGCTCGCTCTATGCTCAGCTATGTCTGCGCTTGGCAGAGGACGCTCCAAACTTTGATGGCCCTTCATCTGAGATCCAAACATCCCAAAAGCAGAGCACAGTAAGTGGGCACTGGGAGTATAATTTATGTGTAATGGGTGGAAGATGATGTGTTTATCTTGTGATTGTAGACCTTCAGAAGACTGCTGATTTCCAAGCTTCAAGATGAATTTGAAAACCGCACCAGAAATGTTGAAAGTAAGTGTCTGTCGACATGAATCTTGCGTTTCCAGCTTCTGGCCACTGCTAAGCGGATGTTTCTCTTTTTTAACTCAGTCTATGACAAACATGACAACCCTCTTACTTCTGAGGAGGAGGAGCAACGTGCTATTGCCAAGATCAAGATGCTTGGTAACATTAAATTCATCGGGGAACTTGGCAAACTCGACCTCATCCATGAATCTATCCTTCATAAGTGCATCAAAACAGTACGTCTACCCTTTGTGTTGAATTTAATCATTTCCAAAACGACACGGCTTAAACCAAATTAACGCATATTTCCTGTAATGGCTTTTTATGCAGCTTCTGGAAAAGAAGAAGAGAGTCCAGCTCAAGGATATGGGGGAGGATCTGGAATGCCTCTGTCAGATAATGAGAACAGTGGGGCCGAGACTCGACCATGAGAAAGCAAAGGTAATGGCATCTGGGGCGGCTGTATGTGGCTTTATGCAGACTCTGGAATGACATGTTAGACATTTTCTCATTAGTTATCTGCATAACATTAACGGATCAGACTGTCATTGAAGTAAAATTCCTAGTTATTACAGGTGGGGGTGACTCACAACTCGTTGGATTTGTATTTCACTCTTTCTGTCCTTTTACCAGTCTTTAATGGATCAGTACTTTGGCCGTATGCGATCCTTAATGAACAACAAGGAGTTGCCTGCCAGGATCCGCTTCCTGTTGCAAGATACAGTGGAACTGCGCGAAAACAACTGGATCCCCCGCAAGGCCTTCATCGACAACGGACCAAAGACTATTCACCAGATCCGTCAGGATGCAGTAAAAGTGAGTGACGGACTGCAAACCTAAACCTTGTTTCATGTTGAATGTAAAGAGAGGGGAAAGAAAAAAGATTATTTCTGGTGTTACTGAACGATTTAAAACTGTTTGTCTGTTTAGGATTTGGGTGTTTTCATCCCAGCACCCATGTCTCAGGGGATGAGGATGGACTTCTTCCTGGAAAGCCCTTTCATGCCCAACAGAATGAAACTGGACAGGGAGACTCTCGGGGGATTGGCTGACATGTTTGGACAGATGCCAGGTGTGCTTCATTCCCTTTTTTAAAATAAGAAGTGAATGTTTATTTCTGTAAACACTAAAAAATGCTTTTTTTAAATATATATTCTGGTGTACTGAGTGATAACTGAACCCAGATCCTGTTTTTGTCCTCAGGCAGTGGGATTGGAACTGGCCCAGGGGTTATTCAGGACAGGTACTCGCCCACTATGGGACGCCATCGCACCAACCCCCTCTTCAATGGCCACAGTGGTCACATCGCCCCTCCTCCACAGTCGCAGTTTGACATGGGGCCCAAGTCTTTTGTTAAGTCCAACCAGGTAATCCTGCTGGACGAGGACATGTACGTCAGTGTGATTTTATTTAGATTCAGATGAAAACGATGTACAAATATCTTGTCATTTTTTGAATAGGTTCAGAACCAGCATTTCCTCAACCAGAACCAGAACCACATGGCCCAACAGCAGGTCCAATCTAAGGACATGCCTCCACGTTTCAGCAAGAAAGGGCAGCTGAATGCAGATGAGGTAAGTGACACTAGCCAGTTGGTTAGATGACTCGGTAACTTACATTTGTGCTCTACTTCAGGCTCCATGATGCATCAAGCCAGACACTGTTCCTGTACATAAGCTTAAAGCAGTAATGGCTGCATCCTGCTCTACTTATTTGCCCAATGATTATAAAAAGACGCGTTATTCTGAGGAACACAGCCTGCTGTCATTCTCTGTTCTCTCTTTAATCTCCATCTTTCCTATCTCCTTTTCTACCTCTCCTCTTCTCCTCAAACTGGCAGCGGGTCCGCTGACTGCGATTATGAGATATGAGGGCATGACGTATCACTTAAAGTGCATGTTTTGAGTCGTATGGACAGGAAGATAAATGCTGCTCTCTGTGCTTCCTCATGGTTCCAGATCAGCCTCAGGCCTGCACAGTCATTCCTCCTCAACAAAAACCAGGTGCCCAAGCTCCAGCCTCAGATCCCGACCATGATGCCTCCCAGTGCCCAGCCTCCACGCACTCAGACTCCACCTCTGGGACAGGTAGAGCTGTCTCAGTCTGTGGATAGATATAAATTATTTAGATGAAACTTTAAGGAAAACATTGGGTTTGTTTTTAGCATTGTATTGTTGTAACACAACCTCTGGTCTTAGCCTCCACAGCTTGGACTGAAGACCAACCCCCCTCCCATTCAAGAGAAACCTCAGAAGACAAACAAGAAACCGCCTCCTGCCAAGGAGGAACTGCTGAAAACCACGGTACGCAAAGCAGTTGCAAAAAAAAATCACATTGGGGATGTTCTCAGCATGGAAAACTGAGACTTTAAACGTACTTGGCTTGTGCATGCAGACTTGATGCACATAGAAGAGGATGTGTCCTGCATGGGGGAAAAAGCCTCTGCTCATGTCTGTGCTCTCTCCTCTCATCAGGAGGCGATTATGACTGAGTACTTGAACACTAAGAACCTGACTGAAGCTGTGAGCGGCGTGCGAGAGATGAAGGCGCCAAAGCATTTCCTGCCCGAGATGCTCAGCAAGATCATTGTGTGTTCCTTGGATCGGCCTGATGAGGACAAAGAACATGCCAGTACTCTAATCCACACACTCCGCACTGAGGGTCTCATTACTGGAGAGAACTTCATGCAGGTAAATGAAGATAAAAGGAAAACATGTTGGGTAAGAAAGCAGTGAAATATAGTGATGACTTCCTTTTCTGTGAATCCTCCCTCTCACTTCTTCAGGCTTTCCTCAGCGTCCTTGACCAGTGTCCAAAAATCGAGTTGGACGTTCCCCTGGTGAAGTCTTACCTGGCCCAGTTTGCAGCCCGAGCTATCATTGCAGAGCTGGTGAGCGTGGCGGAGCTCGCTCACCCACTAGAGAACGGCACCCACTTCCCTCTCTTCCTGCTCTGCCTGCAGCAGACGGCCAAGTTGAAGGACCGCGAATGGCTCACGGATCTTTTCACACAGAGCAAGGTCAACATGCAGAAGATGCTGCCTGGTATGAGCTCTCCTGGTTATCATGCATATTTGTGTGTGCAACAGATCAGCCCATATGGGAGAGATGCACAACCACTGACCACTTGCCTTCACTTTGTCGTCACAGAGATCGATCAAAACAAGGATCGCATGCTGGAGATTTTGGAGGGGAAAGGTCTGAGCTTCCTGTTTCCACTGCTGAAGCTGGAGAAAGAGCTGCTGAAGCAGATAAAGGCAGACCCGTCTCCACAGTCAATCTACAAGTGGATTAAAGACAATATCTCGCCCAAGCTTCACACTGACAAGGGCTTTGTCAACATCCTCATGACAAGGTGAATAATTTCCCTGAAAGACTTAAGACTTTACTCTATTGATCCCTTTGGGATGACTATCTCAGGGAAATGAGGTTTCCAGCAGCTTATACATAAACAAAGAGGTGTCTCGATACAAAAACTATATTAAAACAAGCAGAATAAGCAGACTGGACCATCTTATTTGCGGTGGCTGTGTTTTACTTTTGGAGAAATGCGAGTACAGATGGTGATCAGTCCTCCAGCAGACATGGCTGCAGGCTAACAGCTAGCAGTTTGAGATCACAGCCACACAATACTGTATTTACAGAGAGGGGTCCTGGATTACACCAGCTGTTTTTGAGCTACATGAGGAGTTCACCTTTTTAAACACTTTTCACTCACTTTGGTGTCTGTCTGCTCTTGCAGCAGTGAATCCCAGCAGGTTCACGTTAGCATCAAGGTGGTTTTAGCAATGTCTCTGTAAAGATGATGAAGCTGCTTTCACTGTAGGTTCACTAGTTGTTCACTCACAGCCTGTCTTAAGTAGCAAGTTTATATTCTCTATGATAACGGCAGGAATTGAATTTTTCAACTAGCTGAGCCTTTAGCTTAGCCTTGCAGCCCCTAAAATCCTTCTTTCTTAGTAAGATTGGTAGTACAGATGAAGTTTTAGAAAGAACTAATCCAAATGAGAGTTTGCTAAAAGACACTTGCATCACCATCTAAACACAATTCAAACTAATTATATAGACCCGAACCCAAAACATAGCGTCTCATGTTTAGAGTTTTTGTTTATACATGGTGTCATATGAAGGATGTCTCATCAAACGGCTAAAAGATACCAGAACTATCAGCAAAACTGTTTAGTCAGTTTTGCTTTTTTATGATCACTTTTTGTTTGAATTCTGAGATTCTGTTGCTTTTAGTAGATTTGCTGTAAATAAGTAGAGAGAAATATCACACTAAGTTATTTAGGTTAGGAGACTTTAAGTTTAACCAGCCGGTGCTGTGGTCTCTTCCCAGTTTTCTGCAGTACATCTCCCAGGAGCTGTGCATGGCAGAGGGCGACGATCAGCTGGCAGCCCCCTCCAAGGAGCAGCTGGAGCAGGAGAAGCAGCTGCTGCTGGCCTTCAAGCCCGTCATGCAGAAGTTCCTGCACGACCACACAGAGCTGCAGGTCAGCGCCCTCTACGCGCTGCAGGTGCACTGCAACGCTAGCGGGTTCCCTAAAGGTACAGTTATGCCTGTTCATTTAATAGTTACTGGTATCTTAGAATAAATGCAAGAGGATTTAATATTTAACTTGGTGTGATTTTAATGTTAAATCATTTGCTGTGTTTCCTAAAAAGGCATGCTGCTGCGCTACTTTGTCCATTTCTACGACATGGAGATCATTGAAGAAGAAGCCTTCCTTGCATGGAAAGAAGACATTACCCAAGAATTCCCTGGAAAAGGAAAAGCTTTATTCCAGGTACAGAAACTATTTGCAGAGGACCAGGATTTGTGCTGTGAAGCCAAAATATTTAGTTTGGTGTCAGACTGACAGGTTTTTCTGCCCCATCAGGTAAACCAGTGGCTCACCTGGCTCGAGACAGCCGAAGAGGAGGAGTCCGAGGATGAAGCAGATTGAGAAAGAAGCCGAAACATCACGGCATGGATCAAATTTCTCATCTTATTAGACTCTCCTTTTTGTTTTGTTAAACACCGTGCTTCATTTAACCACTACAACGTAGCACCGTGCTGCTCGTTTTGCTAATCTAAACGCTTGTGTGTGGGAGGGGTGGGGGGGCGGGGGTGCAACCAGCTGCACCATAATACTGAGAAGCGCCATTTGGTCCGTTGCCTCCTGGGTGTCTTTTTATGTCCATTCTGACCGACTCCATGAATTCTTTGTCGGGTGGCTCGAACATATTTCCTTTTTGGTTTAATTTAGTGTTTCTAACCTCACTTCTGATGCATGTGCTTACATTTTTCTCACTTTCTATTCAGTTTTAACTGATTTCAATCCCCTCTCTTTTAGCTTTCCGTAAACCTCTTCTAGATTTCCCATGATGGACTACATGTTTATCACTTATGTTAACAGGTAAAACCGTTCACTACGCTGCTTTGTAACTTGCTGTAAGGGTCCATCATGTCATCACACCCAGATGCCATTTAAAACGGCAGCGATTGACGGTGATCCAGAGAGAAAATCCGGACCAGTGACCTGACTTTTTTTTTTTCCCAACCTGCTGAAGTAGGAGTGAAGTATAAAAGCGGCTCATGACATGCTCATCAGAAACATTTCCCCCCTCCTTAGGCGTAACCAACATGAGCAGCTTTCTTTAGAAATGTCTCCATCAG
>JBAMIG010000010.1:8534107-8546357 GCA_037177335.1 Kiunga ballochi | reverse complement strand
CATGCTCATCAGAAACATTTCCCCCCTCCTTAGGCGTAACCAACATGAGCAGCTTTCTTTAGAAATGTCTCCATCAGGAAGTTGTTTTTCCTATTAATCTACTAGAATGGTTGCAATACTCACCCTACCAAATGTTACAATATGTTAAAATCGTGTAATCATTGGTGTGCCGCTGTAATGTATCGAAGTTGCCTGTGTTTCTACCTCTTAGTTAGATGGGCTTTTTTGGTGTGTGTGCTGGGATAATAATGAAATTGCAGAATCTCTCGAGCCCAAACGAGGGTTTTAAGCTTTTGATTTGGACCCGGCATAATTGCACAATTTCTGAAAGCATTTCCAAGGAAGCTTCACTCGTTTACAAGTATTGATTATTTAACAGCAGAAAAGAAGCTCAAATAATTCAGCTTCTTGGTATCTTTATAAAAATGAACCCATGAAAAATACTTTGAGTCCCCCCCCCACGCCCCCCCCAACCTACCTGGAGTTTGGAACGACTGATACCTGTTTTTTTTTTTTATTTTGAGGCTTGATCCATCAAAGGCAAAGATTTGACATGGTTGGACAGTTTGTAGCTGTTTTGTTTCCTTTATTGTAAGAAATAAACTAAACATTTTACCCAAGAGTTGTGCTCACAAGCCATGTGTATGTGTAGGGCGAAGGATTTGGATATTATTCTATGGTATTCATAATTATTGTACACCTATGTTGCTTTAATGTCAATAAAGTCCAGTACATGAGCACCAGTTCCATCTGACTTTTATTTACACTTTTCTTTCTCTGCACAAGAAGCTGTGATGGTAAGGGACCTCTGAGATGATCTGTACTCCCATCAGTCGTAGTAAGCATGATGAATAACGTGGATCGTCACTCCTGATCTGCAGGGATCCAGAAATATTCCACCACCTTCCTGCTTCTGCGTGGGACCGCAGAGTCGGGTCGCTCCCCTCCAAAAGCAGGCAGTTCATCAAAATGACTGGGCGCTACATCCCTCCCAGTGTGGGGGGCAGAGATCCTGAACATGGTCCTGAAAAGAGAAATGACCTGAAAAGCGGGTCGCTGTGTTCTCAATGACCCAACATCTCTCACACAAAGGGCTCAGGTAGTGTCTGATGCCCCTTGGTGGCTGCTAAATCTGCCACAGCTGCTATTGGGCTTAAATGTACAGTGACATCTAGTGGTGAAGATGGGAATAGGAATGCTTCCAAAGAGGTCACAGCTCTTCCTCATGAGGCCTAAGTTACAGAGATGACTGAACTACAGATAAGTACTTCAAACATGTCCAACTAAAGTCTTTTAATGACATCCATCCACCAGGCATTTGCTTCAACGTGCCTGATGGAGTTCATAGGTCAGCTGTTTGTTTATTTGAATCAGGTGTGTTAGCGCGGGAAAACAAACCTGCTGGATAATGACCGAATACTAGTTTAAAGTTCCCACTTCAGTTATTTGTGTAAATAAAAGACGAGTTATTTTAGTAAAGCTCAATCCAAGCAGATGCTAGTGTTAACATTTTGTCTGTCTTTGACCTCTGACCTCTTCAAGTGCAGTAAATTTAGATAATATGGAATTAGTTTTATTATATGTTCCATGTCTGAATTCTCGGCTCTAAAGGGCATCCTGTATTAACAGGCTTTATTTCTGACACAGCTGCAACAGAAGTGATGAAACAAGCAGCCAGCCATTGGCTTCGTGAATCTCTCTGTGTAAATGATGCATTCAGAGGCTGCCTGTTGCTTTTATAAATGATGTTTTACCGTTTTAACCTCCATGATTTTTAATGGTAGGTTTGCAGAGTTTCATTTGGTTCCACATTCATGCCCGTCAGCCTCCATCACAGCAGATTTCTGAATCCTTATTCTTGCATATTTATCCATCATTTTATGCTTCCTTTGTCGCCATTCATCCTCATCCCTTATTTATTTTCCCCTTCTCTCACCTATCTATCCATCCATCCTCATCCATCTATGAGCCCTTCATTTTTTTATTTATCTTTTCACTTCCTCTATTTTTTCACCCATTCATTTTTCCTGTCTCATCCATTTTAACAAACCTTCCACCCTCCTTTTTTCTCATCTATTTATCATCTCCCTCATCCATCCTTCTGTTTTCATTCAATTCTCCATTCATTAAGTCTGTCATCTATCCATCTTTCTCCCTTCTCTATCTTCTTCATTCCCCATTTACTAGTAAATCCATTTTATGCTCCCTTGTATCACCCATTTATCCTGTCTCCCCTTCACCCTCTCATCCATCTTTTCCTGCCTGAGTAAGCTTGAGTTACCGGCAGTCTGTGATGGGACCCCCCACTCTGAAGCCCACTGAGCTTGCAGATGAACAAAGTCTTTTTTCTCTGTGTAGGTATTCACGTGGTCTCCGGTGTAAAGGAGGCTCCATGTTTTGGACCTGGGGGTCGCTTTCTGCAGCAATGTTTAAACACAATGCTGTGTATTTGTCTAGTGGGGATTAAACTGTGTGAACTGCAGAACTTCCTGTAAACATTCTGCAACTTGAGAGCAAATAGAGTCAGATTGTAAAACATCTTCAGACATGAGCTGAGTAATGTCAGCGGGACTGCATCCGGAGGAGATTTCTCAACCACTGAGGCTTTAGAGCGTACAACTTTGTCCGTGTGAGGCCATGTTGGTATCATTGGGATTTGCTGAGAGGATCCTCGTGCATGGGAGAGAGGATGTCAGCCATCTTTGACAAAGAAAGAATCTGTTTGTTAAAAATACTCCTGAGTTTCCCAGATATTCCAGCGACGTTTCCTTTTTTCCACTCATCGCTTTGGACTCTAAACCTCAGTGGCTTTGCGATCCTTGTCACAACTGAAGAAGCTATTCTGGTTTCTTGAATAAAACAAACCCAGCATGACTTAATTCAACCAAAGTCATGGACGAGTGAGGAAAATCCACTGACATTTGTAGGATTTGATTTCTAAGCTGTTCGTTAGAGGGGAGGATTTGGTGAGGTTCAAAGTGAGAAAGAGGATCAAGGATCTGTTTACCTGGATGGACTCCTCTCAGGCTCTGCAGGACTGGACTCTGGAGTGGAGATATAGACAGGGTCTCCTTCCTTTAACACAACGTGAGACAGGAAATGATGTCACTGTGATTTCTTTATTAAACAAACTCAGCTACAAAGTTTAACGTTAATCTGCATATTTATGCCCTGAAGACAGCTTCAGGGACAAATGAAGGATGATCTCACCGTAAAATTTCTCAGGTTTCCATCTGTGTTTTTTAGGATTTTAACCCTCTGGTCGCTTTCGGTCATGCACAGAAAGTAGCTTTTGATGTTGGCTTGGCACTGTTTTGGAAAGATGGAAGCAAAAGTTTAACTTTTCAAGCATAAAAATGACTTTTTTTTTTTCAACAAAAATAGCGTTGAATTCCTGTTTTGAATAAAATTAAGGAAATGCAACAATCACAATTCAACCTCAGCTCATTGTCTTTTTAAAACAAGGAGAGCTCAAACAGTGACTCCCTCCCTGTGAGGCCACAGTGCTAACCACTACTCCACCATGCATCCTGTGCAGGAATTTATGCTTTTATATCCTCAGGTTGCTGCAAAACAACCTAATTAACTGAAAAGCTTGTTTGTGTAAAAAGCTTTCATTCCTTGTTAAAACAGTCTTACACACCTCTGTTTTATTGGTCCACTGTAAACATCACACTTTTATTATGTTTTATTAGCTAAAATTGAAGTTTATATTAGATCTAAATTCTATTTACGATTGAAAAAAAGGATCCTTTGATCAAACTTTCATCCTGTCTTTTATAAAACAGCTGTAGGTGTTCTTTTTCTTAGTGAAATGTGAGGAAGACTGCTGCTGACTTGGAGAACTTCCTTACTCCTTTGTTCTGCCTCTGAGCCTTCAGGTCCTCCTCAGCTCTGACAATGTCGGCCAGCTCCTGGTGCTTCTCCCTCCAGTTGAGGCACTCAGTCATCCTCCCATCCCTCTCCTTCTCTGCCAGACGCCTCATATCTTCAGCCTCCCGCTGAGCCTTTTTGGCTCTTTTGCTCTCCTCTTCTGATGCCATTGCTCTATGCCTGGTATTCAGCTCACTGCAAACACACTGCTGGAGTTAAATCATGACACATCACAGCAAAACGGGTCGTTTTCTTTTTCATGTGGAAGGAAAAAACAGCTTTTGGCTGTCACCCTGTCAGGAACTATATTTCTGGATAAGTGTAAGCTCTCAATGCACATCTGGAATCAGGTTATTACTTCAATAATTCTTCGAAGAACCACCCAAATTCATGGACCCTTCACAGAGACCATCTGTGCAAAGGTTCGAATTAAGCTGAGATGTGATTTCGAGGCTCTTGATGATGCACAAAATGCCTTCTATATTCTTTGACTTCCTTTCGTTCCCTGCGTCTCCTCTGAGAATCAAATCACAGCACTCCTAATTAAACTGAATGAAACGTTAGACAATGAAGAGATATTTAGCGAGTCGTCTGTAAAAGGCAGCCACCTCTCTTTAAGTTGGACATTTTCTTGTGTGATCTGTCTCAGTTTGAGTTGCAGCTCATCTCTGTCTCCCTCCAGGTTCTTGCTCTCCTGCAGCAGGGCTTGTTTTTCACCTGACACCCGGTCCAGCTTCAGCTTAGTCTCAAAGTAGTTCTTCTCTGCTTGTGTCAATAGCAGCTGCAGATCAATGTGCTGCAGAGCGGGGAAGGAAAAAATCAGATTAGATGTGAAGATCAAGTTTAGATCAGGTGACCTTTAACCATCCCTTAGGATATGATGTGATACGCTCCCCTTCTTAGATCTGGTTCCCCTGCTGGTTGTTGCCTATCCCCTTGTGCAGAATAGAATAAAAGCTATTTATTTATAATTTGGCTGATATTCACAGTTTTCTTCTTGGTCAGATCATCCTTGCAAACCAGATATTGATCTCAATGTGTTTTTTCTGGTTAAACAAAGGTAGAATAGAAATAGATAGTTGTGATGTGGTTAGAGGTGTCTTTAACTTAAATATATTATTTGAGTTTCTGCCTTAAAAAGTTAGTAAACTTAAATTCCAGATAAACTTAAAAACGCAAGTTTTACAAGTTGTTTAACTTTAACTTTTAACTTTGTGTTTTATTAACTTGATGCTATGATTCATGATCAATTACTTTGTCGCATATCTGTCACACAGAACTCAACTCATTAAGTTGAAGTAATAAAGATCTTTATGATCTTTATCTTATCTGATCTTAGCTTTATCTTATCACTTATAATTTCTATTTTAATTTATCTAATCTACACCAGTATGGGCCAATTTGCTCTATCTGACCTGAAGTGACCCTGTATTGCAAAACCCACCTTTGGGGTAAACATAAATCAATGTTTACACATTCCTCTTCTAGTATGAGTCAAGAAATGCATAAAAATTGTACAATATACAATGCATAAGTACAATTACTAGCAGAAATGTGTAATTCTATAGTGTGGGGGAATTGGGATACATGTTTACTTTTATTGTCCTTCTAATTTTTGGTACCAACTTTGAAATTCGAGCAGAACTAAATTTTATAACATTGTATAAATTTGAAAATGAAAAAACAAAACAAAAACAGATAACATAAATTCATAGAAATTAATAACCTTGTGATTGTTAAATGTCAGCTATGCTTCAACTTATAAGGATCAGTTCAATCAATTCTGACAATCTGAACAAAAATTAGGACAACTTAAAGCTACAAGTTAAACATCTGAAAACTCTTTAACTTAAGTTCTGCCTGAAATACTCATTTTAAATGGAGTGTAAGTGGTAAAATAAGTACATATAACATAATGGGGCTGTCTCTTTTTACAGTGTATGTAAGCTGAACCACAATGGAACAAGCACACGTCTGTCTGTGCTTTCAGAATTTATTCATCTATGTTTGTGTATTATATTCATCCTGACAGTTACTTGTAGTCTTATTTGCTCTGTTGCTGTAAATGCTGCTGAGAGAAGACTTCACCTGACAGGTACAAGGTCCTTTACCTCCTTTTTAAGATCCTGCAGTTCTTCACTCAGGCATCCTCTGTCAGCCTCTGCTGACTCCTTGTCCCGCTGACAACCAAGGGCCCGGGCCTCAGCCAGGGCCCGGCTCTTCTCTGCCTCCCCTCTGAACTCTTCTGCCTCATCTGCAGCTTGTGAGCACAATGTCGCCCTCTGCTGGCTCTGATACAGCTTCTGCTTCAGCTGGTGGAGAACAGGAGAGTTGACTTGGTCAGGAAACATTAGAGGTTTGCTTTTGTGTCTAGATGTAATACGACCCTGAACATTGAGACAGAATAAGGCTCTGCTTGTTACCAGCATGTGGGTATAATATAAAATATCACTACTTTTTATTTATTTATTGGACATTTTCTGCATTGATGAGCCTCATAAGTCATTGTTTTTTTATATGAATGCTGTAGATGTAACTAATATAACACCCCTTAGGCTCAAATCTGTTTCTATTTTGGCCATTGATCATAAAGTTCTTCTGCAGTTCCTTATCAGACAGGACTTTATTCCAGATGCTCATCAAGTTATCCATTTACATTTTCTATTGTGTTCCAGGTGAATTTACTCTGACACAGAAACACATATCTGGTGTCTGACAGTGAAGTAATCTCACACGTCTCAGCTTTCTTGTGACACCGATATTACACTTAAAGTCTTTGTAGCTGTAAAGAGAAACATAATTTATTTTGGGTACATGGACAGGAGGCAGAAAAACAGACCAAAAAATAAAGTTTAGAGGTCCACAGCACATGAGGAAATTCTGTTAGCATTGTTGCACTAGGCCCAGCATCTAAAGAGGACATTCTGGACTTTCCAGTGAAATCACATGCAAATGGTTGTAACACTTTGCTGAAACCTGCTTCTCGTTTGCAGGTTGTGTTTCTGGTTTTTCTTGGCCAGGGCTCTTTAAAAGAGGATAAGTGATCTTAATTGGACCTTCCTGATGAAATATTGGCGAAATAAAGGGACCACACACACATCCAAGCAGAGGGATGCTGAAAAGTGGACAGAAAAATGCATCACATACATGAAATGTACTGTTACATCTAAGGTGATGGGCTAAAAGTGAAACATTCAAGCTGTTTGCACATTAAATGCACTTTTTCAACAAAAACCCCTAAAATGACTCAAAAAAAATTTTTTCTTCTATGTTTGCTTGACTTTTGTCTTAAACTGCAAAGACACTGCAGAAGATTTGTTTTAGTTCTGGAATGAAAATCCAGCAAAAAGCCAAAGTCTGGATCATCAACACCATTTAAAATAGTTGCATTATTCCAACCCATCATGCAAAGAGCCAAACTACAAGAAGTTGAGACCCTGCTTTTCTCTCTGAGGCATCATTTATACATGCAGAGAAGGAGAATCCCAACATTCGGGAGAACTGAGCCTCATATTTTCTAGTTTCATCACAGATACTCCACCATGTACACACTCAATCTCGGTGCTCGGCAGGTTTCTCTCATTGAAACCAGACAAACCATGTTTTCTGTTCCTAACAAAAACACGTCCCTTGTTTTTAACCTGGCAAAGACGTTTATCACCCCTTGAATGATTGGCTGTTAGGAACTATGTCAAGTCTTGAATATACCTCTTTGACTTGAGCCTGAAGCTCCTGGTTGAGGTTCCTGAGGTTCCTCATGGTCAGCTCATTCTCAGTGCGCATCATGATCCGCTCCATGTGGATCTCGTTTGATAAATACTTGTTTTCCTTCCTCAGATCCTCACATTCCTGAGAAAAGTGTATATTATCAGTGACGTGCCATGAAGAACAAAAGCTGCAAAGCTCAGTCCTAACAGCTAACATGATAAACGGACTTATCTCATGGACGAATCGCCCCTTTGCTGGTTAAAGTTTGATTTAGTTATTCATCATTCAGCAGTAAACTCTATACTTCACTGTCCTGGCAGCAAATTTGCACCATCACTCTTAATATCTCAGGTTCTGTAATTTGTGTTATTTGTTTGAAAGATTTCTTTTTCTCACGCACATCCGAAAAGTCCGGGTGACAGGTCAAAGTCAGGTATGTTATACAGAAAATAAATTGAGTTTTTTTTTTTGTCCTGCTTCCTTGGAAATGCGTTGCTGGTGAGTGGATTCACCTCTTTTGACACTGCAACACAGAATGATTGCCATGCTTGGTCAGGAAGGGGTTTAAAACAGCTTATCTACAGATAATCGTTCAAAAACTTCTTATCAATGACATTTATTTTCTGAGATGGAGAGGATATGGATGGGGATTAAAACAGCTAGTTTATGAGGTCCTATCAGTTTGGGTTCACAAATACACAAAAGCTCAATATTTCCTGTATGTCCTGTGAGATATACGTTACTACAGCAACGAGATTTTGGCAGTAAATGTTTTTAAAGGTATTTTTAAAGCTCCTTAAAGGGTAAGTTGTCTTTCACTTTGTATTTTTGCGGAAACTCTCCATGTGCTTACCTTCCTCTTTCTAACCAGCTCTCCTTGCAGGTGATTAATCTGGAGAAAAGAGCCACTGGAGCCGATGGCACTAACTGGTCTGACCACCCGCACGGGCCTCCTGGACGGCCTGGTGAGAACTTTGATCTCTTCTGTCACCCCATTCCCAAACCGGCCACCTCTGTTAATGTTACTGCTGCTCATGGACAAAGATTTGTACAAGCTGTCATCAAACGAGGACGTCCCAGCAGTCTTCAGGTCTGCGTGGGACTTGGCTCTGATCGCCATTTCAAAGCCGAGCGTGGTGCAGTTGAAGGAAAATGTCTCAGCTCTGGGTTTGCAGTTGGAACGTGGGTCAGCAGCCTGAATGAAGTTCTCCGTTTCATGCAGAGTTTACTGGGTGTAACATATCACCAACTGAGCATCATTAATCATTTATTAGGTAATGTGATAGGGCCAATTCTGCAGGAACAGAAAAAAACAACAAAGCTTCTGTGAAGATACCAGAAGATTTAAGAGATTTCAAACTATGCATTGTCATGAGTATAGTAAACAGGTTTATTTATGCAATGAACTTCTCACATACTGAGTTCAACAAGAATAATTACTGTAAAAATACTATAAAAGTGTAAACAAAATAATTTAACTAAATTATAACCACCAAAACAATTACCCAAAAATGGTATTTACATGGACAAAACCATAAAAACTATTGCAAGGAAAGAAAAATCTGTTCTTGTTATGTATCCCTTTTAGGAAGTTCAATTCAAATGCACGTGACTTCTTAAATCATTTATGCTTTATATTTGCAGCTATGTTATTTTTTTTAGAAGTTGGAATTAAATATTAAACCCCATATACACCCTCTGTCACTTTATTGTGCTTCTATATGGAAACATTAGTCATACATTGAAGGACACCGTAGTACCAAAGCATTCATCTAATTTTACTGCTTGTATTGTTTTCTTTTAGGTGCATTTTAAAGGATTTCTAAATTAAAACAGTTAAAACATGTAAATATGAACTAAACAAACCCGAGTGAAAGAAGAAGGAATGAAAGCTAAAATGTTAGCATGCTAGCTTGCTCATAGCGATCTGTAAATGGAGCGCAACCTTTTCTTTTTAACCTTAATAGATCACAAATACAGTACATGTGGCTTTTTTTATGCATCATATGTGCTGATACCAAGCACAATAGCTGAAATGTGGACATTAAATTGGAAAGATCTCTTTGGCTCTCTATCTTTGGCTATCAGCGCACTAAACTTTATGTTTAACACAATATGTTTACATTGACATTACATTGACCTTACATGCAAGTGCACCACATTAGTGAGACACAGTCTTTGTCTTTGTGTGTTGTGTTGCTTGTGCCCAGTGGACATGGTTTGGTTAGTGTGTTTTGAGAACAACTACGCGAGTATACCCAGTGTTAGGATGATTTTAAGATGCGTCTTGTACTCCGCACATTTTGCAGCACATCACCTTATTGATTATGTTTTATATGTTCATTACTGAATAACTGGCTGACACACATTGGATTGAAATGTATTTTTCCAGCTTGAACTCTCTGAATTGGCTCTTTTTCCTTGTCTCTGTTTTTTTTAATGCTACGCTTCCGAAATACAGTGGAGATTGCTCCTTGAGCAAACACACTTCTTGTATATATCACGCTCAGGTTCTAATTTTTTCCTGGCACCTTCCACAGGTTAAAGACGTCTGGAGTTGTGGACAAAAAAGTAGCCCACCTGAATCATTGTAATGGAACTACTGTTGGAAATGTTGACACTAATTGAACTGAAGTGAGGAAATGTTGACTTGTATTGCAGCTTTGTACGCAAGAAGCCGTACAAATGGCTTATCTTATGCCACAAATCAATTTACCTTTCATATTTTCCTTCACAAAATATGATAGAGACGAGTAAAAGCTCATAAACCTGCACAGATAAAGTCATGACATGGCAATTTGTGAGCATTAAAGGTAATGAAGGGAGGATTTTCTTTTCTTTTCAATGGAATTAAGGAAGCTGTCCAGTCTTTGAGCCAAGATAGGATAGCTGGCTGCTTGTATAAATTTGTTTGACAGATAGGAGTGTTAAATCTTTTAATCATACATCAGCCTTAAAAGGCTAGTATTTATTTTCATGTTGAGGCAAATTCACCTGCAAAAAATAATTCAACACTTTAGGGTTTTCCTTTAACTTCTACTACTTGGCTTAATTTGTGTGATGAACATATTAAAATGATTCATTTCTCATATTAACCTCCTTTCTGCAGTTAAGTTACATACTAAGGGTATTTTTTAAGGCAAAATATAAGTCATTTATTTGCAAATGAAATATATTTCACCCTAATCTAAAGTACATTTTATTCTCTTGAGCTCATCTGTGAAGTGTGTGAATCCAGATGTTATGTCTTTTGACGGGAATCTTTTCTGTTCCCGTGGGTAAGCCTCACCCTCATTGAGTGGACATTCATCAGGCGGGGGCTAAGGAAGTCTTATCAGTATCCCATTCTGCAGCTACATGTGATACGCTCTCTGTCAGAGCGTTTCAAAATGAGCAGTCGAGGTAAATGAATGGCAGCCATGGAGGCTCTGCAACTTCAACATGACAGATGGGGATGTGTCTGAAGACGAAGACCATCTTCTGAGTCGGAACATTTGGATTTTGAGGCAAATCTGGAAACTGCTATTCACATCCCACCAGGCAAATTGACCTAAGGACTTTATTGTTATAGGAGCGATTAGTTTGGCATCTTTCACAAATGGACAAAATAGTTCTAGTAGGATTTATTTAATGCTATTTGACCGACTTAAAAAAGGATACATTTCTGTTATGAGTTGTTATACACTATAGTCCAGGCGAGCTCAGATAACGGGATCAGTAAGTATGTGAGCTTGAGTGAAAACATGTCAGGTTTCACTATGTGACAAAGTCCACATATGGATTAACTGTTTCCACTCTTTGCTGATTTGCTTACTTGAAGGATATGTTGCTGCTAAAATGAACCACACAAAGTATCTGATTTGATACAATTTCATTGTTTTGTTTTTTCTTCTGTTTAAATGAATCCATAAATGGTAAATGGTAAATGGACTCATACTTATATAGCGCTTTTCCAGTCTTATCGACCACTTAAAGCGCTTTACACTATACAGTCACATTCACCCATTCACACACACACTCACACCCTGATAGGCACATAAGAATAATGTTCGAATGAAATCAGTAGTAAAACAGAATGCAGTGAGCCATGTCTATTTCCAGCAGTTTAAACAATCACTTACAAAACAATCAAGAAGTTAAGCTAAAGGTTTAAGACTCTGTTGAGCAGTGTTGGATAGCATGTTTTTTATTGTGTGATGGTCAGGGACGGAGCCTTTCTACCGGCAGTGATGGATACTGCAGTTTTGTAACACCAAGATACTACAACAGTCAGTTTTCACAGGAAACTTTATTCCGGACAAGCTGATGGTTTTCAAACCTTCTGAGCCAAAACTCCTGAGATAACACATGTAGGTTTTGCTGTTTACAGCCCCCACATGACAGCTGAGTGTGATATATTAAATGGATCATCTTGCAGTCATCCTCCGCATGTAAGGCTGAAAAACTGTCAGGATCTTCATAAATATGGAAGATAGAGTGGTTATAAGGCACACACATGCATCATATTAGCTTCTCTTCAGGAGATAATGTCAAATTAGGATTTTTAATGTTGTATGTGGACTAAATTTGTTGTGTTAATGTGTTAAGGCGCTGATTTCACAAATGTATCTGCATTAGGGGTTTCATTTTGACACCTCTGATAAAAATACTAAATGTAGGTATATATATA
>JBAMIG010000010.1:8477733-8497028 GCA_037177335.1 Kiunga ballochi | reverse complement strand
TATATATATTGAAACATCTATATATAATGTGTCCTTTACCTGTCTAGCTTGAGCCAGCTGCTTCTGATATTTCTTTAGCACGTCCTCTTTTTTGTCGAGACGACTCTGGAGATCTTTGATAGTCTGATGGGCCAGCTTGAGGGTGGGCTGATTATCTGAAAATCCTTCTTCGTGCTTGGCGAGGTCTGCCAGTAAGCGCTCTCTGTTGGCGGTGGCTGGGAGCCGGAGACGCAGCTCATTGATCACTTTATCCCTGCTTACGATGTTCTGCTCTGCCTTCCACAGACATTCTTCTTTCTCTTTTAACTTCTGAACACAACATTTTTTTAACCCTTATTAAAAAAATGAAAGTTACATTTGAAGCTTTGCACATTTATAAATGTCTGGAAGGATACTGAAAATGTTACCTTATCCAAACTCTTGCAAGTGGCCTGAGTTTCCAAAATGGTGCGGACATGATCTCTTATTTTACTGAAAGCGAATTCGAGCTGCTGAGCGAGTGGTAGCGTCGGGTCTGGGAGAGATCCAGCACCGTCCTCAAACTGAAACAAATAAAATGTAGATAATAGCAGGAAAACATGTTAAATCTGCAGAGAATCTACAGAAACTAAATGTGTAATATCTTTGGTACTTCCAAATGTATATTTAAAGGCACTAACAAAAAAAAATGATAAAATTAGGGAAAAACTAAATTTGCATACACACTAATTACAAAACTACACAAACATTAAGATTCTGCACCCATTTTTCCCTTCAACCTTAAAAATCTAATAGCTTCACCTGCACTTGTAATTGGATCTGTGAATAAACAGCTTCATCCATGCATTTCAGGCGATTTGTGCACATATTTTAACAGTTTGTATGTTCACAAGCCTTTTTGAACACAAAGTTATTAAATTTGTTTGGCTAAAAATAAAAAATAAAATGTGTAAAATAAATCTTTGTGTATTAAATGATTTATTTGAGCGCATATTTGCATTTTTGATATGTAAAATTAGTACAAATGGGCTTACACATCATTTAAATTAGCTTGCCATGTTAAATTTTTTCACCCATATTAATAATCTGTTACGAGTTTGATGTCAACAATGTTTTACCTTTTTAGCCCCATTAAGAACCTCATTCTGGTGCATTTCATAGTGATCCAGCTGACGCTCCAACTCCACCTCACGCTGATCCCAGGCGAGCTGGCGTTCCTCGTGAAGCTTAACAAAGCAGAGAGAAAACATTTCTAAAGCCTCTAAAAAAACAACACACACAAAAAAGGAACATTCTTATAATACAAGATCTCTACAACTATTTTCATCTCAACAGTTTGATTCCAGCCACAACAATCCTTTTACACAATCCTATTCCTAAAACATAAGCTTAATAATGAGCATAATTCTGGATTTGTATGTAAAGATTTCCAGGGTTTTTGTTTTACCGTGTTGAGCTGAACAACATCCTCCTCCAGTGAGCTGATTGTTCGATCCTGCTCCTCCACGAGCTTCTTCAGGTAAATGATCTCCTCCTTCTGTAGCCCCAGCTCCCTGCCTTTCCGCAGCTCTTGCAGCCGAGCCACCTCCATCCTCTTGTGCCACTCAATTACCTGTTTCATCATGCATTTATTTGAATGATAACTTGCAGAAAGTATTAATACAGCAAACTGCTTCCTCCACAGACCTTCTGAGCTCCTTTCACATCTTTCAGAGTTGAGATGAGCTCTTCCAGACCTCGAAGCTTCAGCTCTAGCTCCTCCGCCCAGCCCTCTGACCTTCGCCTCTCCTCCTCTGCCTTCCTCCTCTCTTCCTGGGCTTTTTCTCGGTCTTCCTGGAGCCTCATCATTGTCACAGAGAACTTCTCCTGCTGGGGGAGCGGCAGAGCCCCGGCAAACTGCCTCCGTAGGGACTGGATGGTCTGTCGGAGGTGCACGGAGCGATTTCGGCCCTCCTGGCGAGCGAGAAACAAAGAGCGCTCGCTGGCGTCCAGCCGTTGTTCAGCACGCAGCTTGTAGGCCTCCAGCTGCTGGACGTGAGCCGTGGCAGCTTCCAGTTTTCCCAGACATGTGGACTCGCTGAGCTGCAGGGCGACGATGTGCTGGTGGAGTTTCGCAATGAGGGCCTTCTCATCAGATTGGGACTGAGGAAAAGAAAAAATGTTTGAGTTCAACAAAATCTTCTGTTTTTATCTTCTTCAGAATGATGTGTGCTATTACACAAACTGGAGCATGATCTCATCTTCATTTCACTACTGAACTCAGGAAAGTTAGATTTTTTTATTCCCTTTCCATTTAGGCCGCAATATGGACAGGAAAAAACTGCAGCATAGTGAGATTTAGCAAATTTCCATCCATCTTTCTTCTTCCACTAAACTTTTTCTCTATTCTCTGTACAGGAGGCAGCATGAGATACATGCAGTACAGAAGCCCGTTGCACATGCTATGAAGCAGCAATCCAAAATGATGGAAAGACACTCGGCCAAAAAAACCCCAAAAAAAACCATTAGGTTACTTGCGTAATCCCGGTTCTCTTTCATAGCATTCGTTTTGTGTCTCACTATGGGAACGCTCTTAACCGTGACCGCATTAGAAGCCAGGATTGGCTGGGGCATGTCTGCGAGTGCCAGGCACAAAAATGATGTTCACCTCTTCCTCGCTACGAATAAGCAAGGAGGGTGACAGTACACATAAGCCATATGATGAAACCGTCAAACACGGTTTGGTTCTAGAGGCAACCGGTTTGAGATAAAGACCCAGACATCCCACTCCCCACTAATACTTTCCAGATGCTGCTGAATAATCTGAAGGCTTTCCTGGGTCAAATCCCTCCCTGGGTCCTGGGTATGCTCCAGAGTCTGCTCAGTAGAAGGGTCTTCAAAACCTCTTAAGGAAGGCAACCAAAAGACATTCACATGACATGCTTTAACCATGTCAGCTATCATCCTTCGATACGGAGGAGCAGCAGCTTCACACCAGGGTACGCCTCAAATATACTTCAAGCTGCAACTGACCCTTTTTCCAGCTTTTTCCATCTCCTGTGGTGAAAAGTCTGTTTCAAGAAGCTTAGCTATTTGTCATACAGAAAACGAAGAATACCATAGAAGAAGCAGAATTTAGCTGTAAAGTTGACATGCAACCAGAGAAAATAACAAACCAAGAAAGAAGAAGAACAGAAAGAAATCAGAAGAAACATCCAAATAAACAAGTACATGAAAGAAAAGGCAAAGCTGGACAAAAAAAAACCCCAACAAAAAGCGTTTTTCTACTTCTGGTATTTATTAACTTTTTTTTTTTTGCCTTCATAGCAGCACATTACCGCTGCCAGCTGACTTATAAACTATGACTAACTATGGCGTTTCAAATGTACATTACAGTGTGCCTACATATTGGAACATAAATGAGCTTTTAGAGCAGGGGTAGGCTACCCTGGTCCTCAAGAGCCGCAATCCTGCAGATTCTTCGTGTATCCCTGGCCCAGCACACCTGATTCAAATTAAATGGATGCAGCAGCTAATCAAGCTTTGACTCGTTTATTTGAATCAGGTGTTGTGGGCCAGGGATACACGGAAAATCTGTAGGATTGTGGCTCTCGAGGACCAGGGTTGCCTACCCCTGTTCTAGAGGGACTGACTTTCATCCTCACTGCTTCACACTCAGCTGTGAAGCAACCCATCAGATCTTGGTTTAAGGAAACCAGTTAAACCACATCATTTGTATAAAAAAAAAAATAGAACTTTTCATCGGAACACCCCTGAGCATAGCTTTTGCTTTGGGTACATTGGTACTGAACTGATAGCTGTATGGATAATTTCTACTAGAAAAAAAAATTCAAATACCTGATAGTCCAGTATTTGTCTCCTTAAAGCTTCTACTTCGTTATGTTTGGACTTCTGTCTGGCCTGTAGAGATGATACCTGTGTCATGGCTACATCTGACACTTCTTGAAGTCTGGGGAATCAAAAACAGAAAAAGAAAAAAAAACGGGGAAAGAAGTAAGAGAATGCCAACGAAAAGTATTTTTCTCTGCAGTTGATACAGCTATTTTTAAAAGAAAGTAAATCCTAATTTCCATTTAGATATTTAACACATGAAGACATAAAATAGAGTAAAACAGCTAATTTTACCAAGTTTTTAAATACATTTCTGTATGACCTTATTAATCTCTCATCATTGTGCAGAAGTATTAGGTAATGGTTAGCTAAAGAGGATATGACATGTTTTTTTATTCTTCCTTTAAACATATAAATCATTCATTTATTGTCTGTATAAAGTAGAACTGCAACGCTTTGGTCTGAATTCCTGCTTATTCTCGCTCTACACACACCTTATAACCTGAGGTGCGTCTTCAGAGCGACTCGTTTTGGTTCCGTCTCTTTAAATATGAATGAGGCCTGTTAAGCCCCGCCCCCCCCACAGGTTACAGGAAGATCAACTCTACCGTGACTCTACCCATTTTTATAGCTTGATAGCAGCAATGCACTAATCTCCTGGCATTTTTTTTTATAAGTTTACTGTAAATGTCAATGTATCAGATTCACAAATGTGATTACCTGGAAGTCCACGACCTTATTTGGCCGACCCACAGCAAATACAGTGACATAATAGATAGAAAACATAATTGAGAATAGAGAAAATTAAACACACTGAAAAATATGACCACAAAGAATATAAAGATATATGCTCAGCATTAGGAGGGAATAAATGGACATTTCCTGCATTCCTAAACACTTAGAAGTGCATAAAAATACGTAAACAAGAGCTAAAAAAGGAATTAGCATGATATGTCCCCTTTAATGGTTTGTAAACACTCATGAACTCCTAAGTTTCCACTGCAGCGTTTAAATCAGGTTGAAGTCATTACTTTGACTAAACCAAACCATTACATCAGCTGGATTATTTTCCATGTTTGGGACCACTGTTTTTAAACAAGAACACGTTTTTAGAGAGATGGCATCATATTTGACTATGTAATACATACAGATGAGTTCAAGGTGTATGATCTTTTGGTAATTTTTGGGCTTTAAAACATGGTAGTGTGAAGGTAATGATTTGGACAGGTAATCACAGTACTATGGTGTGTTTGAGACACTATATTGCTAAACAATATTATACCAGTTAACTGGCTGATAATCTGGCAACCCTTTCTAAATGACTCTTTTTTTCTCTGTTTCTTTTGAGCATTGCACAATCTCAGTTTGAGGTGAACTTGCGAGTCAGTGAAGACTGGGAACTTTGTTGAATGTACTCCATCTAAATATGCTTTCTCTCTAAATTATGTGAAGCTGGCCTTATAACCTATCTAAGATTAATAGACAGCAGAAATTCTTTTGCTATGATCTTTGTTGATGCCTTTCCATCTTGGAACTCGGTTAATACACAAACCGGCCCAAACTTCTACTTTTATGGTAATATTCACTATGATGATGATTAATTATTCAAATATCTTTGATTTTTTTTGGCAATTTTAATTTCTATTGGAAGCTGTAAGTGTAGATTTAATACTTCACACTAAGCTCATGCACTTTGGTTTGATTTGTTTTTTTTGTTTTTTTTATTGATTTAACAAATAAATTGTGTGACATAGCTTGCCATGTCTATAGAGAAAAACCTTTAACCTGTCTTTGCTACATGACTGTTTGTATTGTCAGTGTTGATGCACTAAAAGAAAACCAGGTAAATATGATGAAGCATCATTTAATCAAAGAAAGAAACTATTCCAAAGAATCATTCTTATCATTTTTGATTTCTGCCCAAGGTACATTTCCCAGTTTCTCCCACTGCAGCTGAAATCAACATTAACTTATCTTTCTTCCTATTATAAAAACATATTTACTTGACAATCTCTACAAGAGTCATGTTTTGTATCCAAATCTAGTTTTCAACACAACGTGTCATAATGGCAGTGTGAAAGATCAATTTGATGGCAAGATGCTATGGTACGCACTTAGAAACCTCTACACGAAGCTCGGCCTCTGCCTTTTCCAGCTCTGCGATCCTGGCTCTGTCAGCGTCGCTCACAGCTTTGCTTATGCTGTCTGCCAGCTCATCTCTTAACTCCCGCTCTACCCGTTGGGCCTCCGCGTTCATCTTGGTCAACTTAACGTAAACAAGATAATAAAAATATGTGATAACATTTAGAGAAAAGAAAGCTTTCTGAGATGCACTACAGTTTTCAGCAGTCATGAAACATAATTGTGACACAAGGATTTATACATCCTTCCACACAGCATCTGCAGACTGTAAGAACCTGTACGGTGCTTATATAAACAAACATGTACTTCTGCCATGTGAACCAGATTAACTTTAGCTCCTGAAAGACTTTATTTGAACACTGTTATGTGGTAAACAATTGTTTTTATTGGTCTCTCACCTCTGCAAACTTGGACTCCAGTTCCAAGTTCCGCTCCTCCACCTGTCTAAGGGAGTTTCTCATGTGTTCATACATTTTGTGGGCATGCTCAGCTCTCTGCCTCTCATTCAACTCCTTCATCTCCAGAGTAGTGATTCGTCTTGCGGCAGATAGCATGTCATTGTTGACTGCGGCTTTGTCTGCTTTATCCATGCTAGTTTCCCCTCCTGATATAAGAACCAAAAAAAGGAAGACTTGTAAAAAAAAAATCCATCTTAAATTGATCTCAAAGTAATTTAATTAGTTTCAGATGTAGCTGCTGTTTTGTGTCCATCTGATTGTTCCTCATGGGAGTTGGATGAGGCTTTGTGTTGTTGTGGTGTTTGTCAAAATTCATCAGTTATGTCGTCAATTAACTTGACATCTTCTTTGTTGAGACATAAATGTCAGAACCATGCCAGTTTGCAGCTTAAATTCTCAGAGTGACCACAATGGGGCAAAACCAACATAAGCTGTGAGATAAACATCTATTTCATAACAAGAGTGCATGCATGTAGGACATCACAACAGATTAAAGCTAGAAAGGAGAGTCAACAATTAAAACCGATGCAGAGGCCTTGTGGGGAGTCTGATCTCTGCTTTGTGTTTTCTCAGCATCCATGCTGATGCTCTGCTCATAACAGTGATGGCCTGTGGAGCTCAGTTTCTGAATGGCTGAGACCGACTCTCAGACCTGATATTGTTTAGTCGGGACTGTCTCAGAGGTTTTGTTATATAAATAGTACTTTTACTTGTAAATTAAAAAAACATGAACAAAAACTCAGCGTTTACCGACAGGACTGATGTTCTCCCACGCTTGTTCTAAGGTATTAAGTTTCTCCTTTGTGATTTCCAGCTCTTTGTTCAAGGAAGAAATTTGTTCTCGTAGAGACTCGTTTTCATTCTGAGACAAAACAAGATCAGAAAACATGGAAATAAACATACAGTATTGATGATGCACTCAAAAACTCAAAATAAGTTTGATATAACTTTTTAGTAGAGTTCAGACTGATCCGATCCATTATCAGTTGTAGGTTATTGATGTTTCAGTTCAGACAAATTTGGTGGCACTTCAACACCAGAAGAAGATATTCTACCTTTAAATGTCTGTAACTGAGATATGTTTTAATCTGAAGACATAAAAATTGTAACTTTAAACGTGCCAGCCATAGTTTCCAGGTTTCCATGATAAACTGTTCAGCTTGTAAGAAAGCTTTCCAAATAAACTTCCACCAACATGAAAACTGAAAAGTTTTGCCCACATAATAGTTGATGTAATCATTCTGGCCAGTCAGTCTCCATCAGTCATAGAAAGTTCTGGAAAAGTCTGGTAGCTAAAAAGCTGTAATCCTATGTGACAGTATGACTCACATGTCTTGGGTTATTTTTTTCATCATTCATGACGGGTTTATTTAACAGCACAGCAACAGTGATGCTTTCACTTATGCATGTAAAAGTCCTGTTCGCACAGTACTGTTTGTAGATCTCCACATTGAACTAAAAAGTCTTGTAAATCAGTTCCATGAAGGTATTCCAGCTATACTGAACAGCAGCTTCTGTGATCAGAAGTCTTATTTAGCAGGACCAGGTTCTCTGATTGGATACTGCAATGTGTCAGATACTGCAGACATTAGAGAGACTAAGCATTGCAGACGCTCTCAGTCTATTTAGTGTTATTCAAATACAATCTGCTTCCTGTTTGACACATTCTCTTGAACTTTTTGGACCTTTTTTCATATTTCTTATGAAAGCAAAATAATACCTAGTTTTTTTTTATTAACCCTGTAAAGCCCAACCTGAGAAAAACTGTTGAGAGAAGTAGTTTTTTATAACAAGACATTTATTACTATTTCATGTCTGCCTGGCTTCTCAATGCATGTTATAATCTCAACCCTTTCAGTCAGTTAATTAACATATTTTTTCAACCTGGGCGATAATAATGTGTTTAAAATGATACTACATGGATGGCAAAATGGCCATTTGAGAATAAAAACAAGAAAAATCAAAACGGAAATTGAATGTTGCAGAATTTAAATGAAGTTTTGTGTACATTTCTATTTTCACATTTAAAGGTTGATAGTAAATGTTTATTTGCCTTTGTTTTGGGCAGGGGAGATTATTAGTCCTATTTTTTTCTAAACTGAAAGATTACTCCTAACCCACGCTGACCTTTGGATGCTTGGAGTAGATGTCCATGTCATAAAAACAAAAGAAGAAGAAATCAGAGCATCTTATTGGTCGAGGGACTTACTGCAAGTCATCATTGTTTACATCAAGCTTCAATATGGAAGTCCACCAACATAATTTACAAGTTGTTTTATCCCAAAATGTTATGAATAATAAATGTATCATAGTGGAATTCACATGCTAAGTTCTAGGAAAAAACAGCTGGATTAAAAACCTGGAAAGGCTAAAAGTACGAGCTCCAGAGGGTACGCTTGAGTTAGCAGGTTTCAGCATTACGCTATGTTGTTTAGTTCCTGAGATATTGGGCACAGTACCCACGCTGTTCTATGGGTAAATGCTTTATATTCTTATTTTATTTCTTGCATTTTTACAGTTTATTACCATGTCAGAATTAATAAAGTGCAGTCTTCTTCCTGGCAAATACTAAGGGACAGAAGACAAGTATCAGATTATAAACAACAGGGTTTTGAGCCAAGTTTTTATCAAAGTAATGCAAAATGTTTCAGAAACTGTATGTTTGGCTTTATGGGGTCAAGATTATGAAACACCTAAAAGCATCGTTTTTCCATTTAATTCAGAAAGTCATGTGCATTTACACAGGATTTGAAAAAAACATTTACCTTGGAATAATTTAGCTGATCTTTTGCTCTCCTATTAAGAAGTGATGACAGCCAAATAAAATCTTACACAATAACACTGACAGCAGTACGGACCATTATGACTAATGTTTACACAAACTGGTTTGTTTTCTGAAAATATTGAGATTGGCTGCTATCAAAATGTTCTGCTATTGGGACAGGATGGGAAACTCAAAAAAGGGGACCAGTGCATTTCTACAAATTGGAAGCATAATGAAAACCTTTTTTAATGTTTAAATACCTCTAAGTGTTGAAGTTGGGTGGTCTTCTGAATAAGGCGACTGTCCTTTTGGAGAAGGTCTCTGTATCTGACTGTTAGCTCTGTGTACTGCTTGTTGGCCTTCTCTAAATCTGATGAGGGTACGCTGTCATCCAAGGCTTTCTGCAGAGCAGCAATCTTATATGCAGCCATTTCCTTTGACAAAAAAGGAAGAGAGTAAATAAAAATTTAGGGGATGATAACTATTCTTTGGGCTGGAACAGAAACATCTGCAACACACAAAAAGATGACAAAAAATAAATTAAATAGGAAATATTATGTATGAAATGTAAATGGACAAATGGTAAATGGACTCATACTTATATAGCACTTTTCCAGTCTTAGCGACCACTCAAAGCGCTTTACACTATATAGTCACATTCACCCATTCACACTCACACCCCGATAGACACATCGGGGGGCTGGTTGGGGTTCAGTGTCTTGCCCAAGGACACTTCAGCATGTAGTCAGGGGAAGCCTGAATTTAACTCCCAACCTTCTAGCTCTTCATTCTGAGCTACAGCTGCCCTAAGGTAAAATGTAAGGTAAAATCGTATTCATCACTTAGAGGTAGGGTAGGAGTCCCTGGAAAAGCAGCTACATTTGAAAAATACACACTTCAAAAGTTCAATCCCTTCTTCAGATTTTCTACAGCTTAACCAAGGCAAAAGTTCAGTTTTAATTATTGACCCAGACTTTGTTTTAAACTCAGCAGGTTGAGAAAAATCTAGGCTGGATTTTATTCCATGTGAGAAATGTCTTAGAAACCTCACCAGAGTCCATCTTTTCCTCTCATGCCCTCATTAAGGAATTCGTTTTAATCATTTTATTTACATTAGACTGTAATAACCTGCCGTCTTGTTTTCCTTTTTTTGTTTGTTTTTTTAAATCTCGATTTTAAAACTCAGCGGCACGTTCTGATGAGGACCAGAGGACAGGAACATATCACAAATAAAAATGGCTTCATTAGATCCCCATGCGCTCCAGAATTGCTTTTAACACTCTTACCAGTTTATAATGACCTCAGGTCATCTTATTTATTTGACCTTTGAGTTCTTAGGTCATCTGGTACTAATCCCATCACAATGTGCTGCAAAATCAGTAGCCAGACTTTTTCCTCTGTTGTTCCATGGTGGTGGAACAACACCATGGAACTCTGTCCAATTCACAGAGTCCTTATTCACTTTTAAGAGCAAGCTAAAGACTTAGCTTAGTATTGAGGAGAAAATGCATGACCTAATTTTATAGGGCAGGAAGATATAGTGTGACCTGATGCCTTTCAAGTATGAAAAAGAGCAAATATTTTGAGGCTACCTTAAATCTCTGTAGGTAACCTATCCTCTGGATGACAGAAGCCTGCATGTGGCTGCTTTCATCCCTCAGCTTGCTGTTTTCCTTGCGGAGGTGCTGTTCTTGCTCCAGCAGGGTGGTGTAGCGCCTCGTCAGTTTCTTTTCATTAACTTTCAGGACTGTGAGCTTACGAAACACTTCGCTCAGCTGTCTCCCGGTTTCCTCGGGCCCTTTCTGAAGAGCATCAAGCAGGTCCTGCAAGGGTGAAAATAAGAAAAGTTCAAATAAAACACGCTTCCTGTCTATTCTTGCTTGTTGACCTCTGTGCTAATTTGCTGTTCTCGTTTATTTGACCACACACACATGTTGGAAACTGCGCTGTCCCAAGATTCTCAGTGGTTTTGCACGACACAATGAGCAGTCTGTTTCCCCTTTATGAACGTTTCACATTTATTGAGGGAAAGGTGTCCTGCCGAGATGCATTTAGTTCAGTTTCTCTTGGTTCTTAACACTGACCCATAAAACAGTGAGGGTAAGAGAATATGAACCAGAATGTAGAACTAGTAGGAAAAGAATTGAATGGTATATTTGACTTTCTGGACTTACATTCAGCTGTTGGATTTTGACATCATCTACTTGCTTTTGCTCCTCCAACTTGTTTTTATAATTTGTGAATGTCTCCTTCTCCTTTTGCCACACCTCCTTCTCACTAAGAAAAACAAATTGTATTAAAACGCTTTTCTTATTTACTTTCATGTTATGTTTTGTATTAAAATCAACTACTATACCTTAGATATTCCTTATAAAGGAGCCCCTGTTGATGACTGATGACTGCAAACTTGTCTTTGTACTCCTCTAAAGTTCCAGCAAGCCGTTTGCCTTTTTCCTCTTTGTTTTTAAGCTCCTAAATGAAAGCAGCACTGTTAAGATTTTGTTTTTTCAAACTTGACACGCAGCTGATTTACAGTCATTTCAGGCAGCGTCTTCATGAAGCCACACTGACCTGAAGCAGGCGAACAGCATACTCATTCAGGGAGCTGATGACCTCAGTGCTGCTGGGGCCCAGGCCCTCGGGGAGGGTCAGGGGTCGGGAGGAGACTCCGCTGCTGCACGATTTCCTGAGCAGCTCTAATTCACCTTCCAGTTGGCTCACCTGACAGACACAGGTGATGAAAGTCCCAAACAAACCAATCTGTCAAGCTTTTTTAAACACCACCTCCTTCAGTGTCATTACTAACATTTCTGATGATAAAGGGAAAAAAAAAATCCTGCTTTGTTCGCCTCAATGGGACAGTCTGTCACTCATGAAAAGAAGGATTTTGGAGCAATTATGGTCGGGTCATGGACCCAAAACTTGGCACATAAATATGGTATCCTACAATGTGTGCTGGCAGGCAGAGCGAGAGAGGAATGAACTGCTCTAAAAAGAGAATCTCACTAAAGAAAAGAAGCAGAAATCATGTAGTGAAGAGGCTCATATGAAGGATAAGGTTTCCTCTTTCAAGCAAACACATCTTACAATAATTCTGCTGGCTGTGTTGTAGGAGAGACTTGGTACAAAAAACTTGGTATAAAAAAACAGAAATGAAAAAATGTTAATTTACTTTTTATGGTGAACCAAAACAAAATCATTCTGTTGCTTTTGACCAAATACTAGTGAGAATATTAGGACTTGTGGACAGTAACGCATATGGGACACACTTTGGGGTTTAAGAGCCTTGCTAATGTCTAATGAATAATCATGTACAATTATTTTTATCTTATTTTGAGAATTTAATACTTTAAAAAAGCAGAATAAGAAAGATTATTAACCATGCACTAAATAGTACATGCTTTTCATATATCATATTATCATCACATCAGTGTTTGGAACAACACTGCATCATGTTTTAGCTATGAAAATGTATTCTAAGAATTCACGTGTGCGCCCCCATACCATCTGATATACAGGCTGTTGAAGTGAACGCTGATAGAAAAACTGGAAGCTCTTTGTCTTCTTTAGCCCAGAGGACACGACAGCTGTGATTACCAACAAGAATGTCGAACTGGTCTCGCCTCACCGTAGAAAACTCACATTTATGATCCACATCAAATGAGTCATGGTCTACAGGACCTGACCATGTTTAGCTGCTATCTGCTGTTGGAAGAGCAGATTGTGTGAGCTGGCATGGGTATAAGAATCCCTAGGCACGATGATGGATGCAGTGTGGCCCAAAAAATCACAAGCATCCAATAAAGGATTTTCAGCCTTGTCCCCTTTGCGGAGATATCTACAGTTTCTCTCTATCTTTGGTTTATTGCTGCACACAAGAAAGATGGTTTCTGCAGTTTTCCCCAATAGTTTTCTGCAAGCTTTCATTAAAGTAGTTTTAGACATTTGCAAAGTTCTGAAAAACAAAATTGGCTCATGTGATTCCAAAGTCTTTTAGTTTTCACGCTGAAGGTCCCACCTTTTCAGGAATGCAGGTCGTATATTAATGTACCTTTTCTTTGGCTCTGACAAGCTGACTGAAGCTGCTGGTTGCCTCCTCACGAGCCGATCGTAGTTCCCGCCTCAGTTCCTCATTTCTTCCCACCAGTTGATGTATTTGGGACTTGAGGTCGGCTTCAGATTGCCCACTAAGACTATTGATGTCTATAGCCTGTGACAAGAGGGAATGAATAGGAATTGCCCATTTCAAACACAGTGAAAAAACACAAAGGATGATAAATAACAGACACACACTGAAACAGGAAAGATCTTGTAGGGTTTTACCAGCACCTTGGTCCCATTACTAGTAAATTATCACAATTCAGGTAAATTAATATTTTTCTTTTAAACCCAACTTCTGACATTATCAATGATCTCGTTATTATCGGTTTTGTTTGCCAGTTTGCATGTGCGGTGGTACCAGACACACCCATCAAAGGCAAACAAAAGAAATATTCTCATGTGACAGTAACCATCAGTCTCCAACTTTCTTCCTTCATACTGATAACATTTAGCAGGTTCCACTCCGCCTGCATGCTATTACTAAGCTTTAAATCCATCATCCTTTCTTAGTCACATTCTCCTAAGCAAACAGCTTTCTTCATGTGTTTGTTCAAGATAACCAATAACATTAAAAGGTTCTTGTTTAACATTCAGTTAATAAGCTTTTTTTTTCTTAAGCTACACGGAGACAGTACCTTTAGCATTTACTAATATTTGCATTTTTCCATGGCATGGCAATCATTTGTTTTGCTTGCAACAACAATAGATAAAGATCTTTCCTCTTTCCTGAGATGGAATTCTTTTAGGATGATCACCAAGCAGGAATAATTTGGGTTATATACTAAATGTACAAACAAGATCTATTTTATTATGTGTTCAATCCCATTTCCTTTCCATTTTAATGCACTTAAAACACAGTGGAAGAATGTTCCCATTGAATGTGTTTGGTTTTACTGGGGTAACGTAGGTACGGTATGCAAAGGGCAGGTATACTGCAACACCTTGAGATGAATGATATCCGCTTCAGTTTGAGCGTTTATACAAGCAACTTCCCACCCAAAATCTTCCTGAAATTCCTTCCTGATCACTTTGACTACAGTTTCAAAGGACTAAGTGAGAAGGACGATCTAGTGAATGTTTTTTTATTTGTACTAAAAATGCTAATAATGAGCAGAATTAAACAAAAAGTGATTACATGGCATGTGAAATGTATTTACTAGCAATTCAAATGACACCAGTGTATCATCATCTGGCATGTGTCCTGGGCAACCCTTACCAACACATCGGAATCTAATGAATGGCTTATTACCAGGTCTCTGCAGAGCTAAGTATCATTCAGATGACTCAATCAGCCATTTGATTCAGGCATGTTGCAAAAGGGTTGCATCTGAAAGGATGGTAGATCTTGAAGACTGGACTTGAGATCCTCTGTTCCAATGGATTTATTTTCTAACTGTAGCTTGCTCAAACCATTTTTCCAGGGTATCTTATGCTACCTGTAATCTACCAATCATGCAAATAGGTAAAAGTGTCCACTAATCCAAGACACCGGAGACTGATTCCATAGCAGACTTGTCATATGAAGTGACAACTTGTTTAAGCTTGGTAGTAATTTTACACCCAGATAAGCAAAACTATTGCCAATACATTGTCTTAAGCTACAAAGCATGATCAAAAGGTCTCACCTCTCAAGTTTTCTTTTTGTTTTCCCTTAATATCAATGTTTTAAAAAAGAAAATTAAAAAAAATTCTAATAGAATCATAGATTACAGAATGAACTCCATAACTTACTATAACCCATCAAGCGTAACTGTCACTTTAAACCAAGAGAAATGCCCCTTTGCTACATTATAAAATATTTAAAGGGTTATGAAAGAGCCAAAGAAACAGGAATAGGTGATGCTGACTTGTTTGCTGCTCAAAGAACAGGCATGACTTCTTGAAATCTGATGCTAGTTAAGCAGTCTTAAACTTGTGGCTTCCCAGAAACTCATCAGAACTCTGACCATAAACTTAAATTGACTTGAGAAAAATGGGAAAATAAACACAAAAACACTATTGTATATGAAAAGCTTATTTTAGACAGTCTGCTATCAATCAAAAACAACTTTAAGTAATCATGGTAACCTAATTATAACATGATATATATGCTATGAAGACCGGGTGAAGCTGAAAGACTCAAAGGGGATTGTTTGAGACTTTAGTTTAAACATAACTTTAAAGAAAATTACTACAAACAAGGTCACGCATCTGACTCATGCCACTTTCTGCAACATAAGCAACCTCCTCTGCACCTCGCTGCATTTACAACCACTGACTGTTTAAACAGTGGGAACATCGAACTATGAGGCTGCAGCTGTCAGTAAACAGACATAAAAACACTCTTTTTTTACTATATTTTTTCAGGGGGAATTAGTACTTATAATTTATGTTGTGTTCTGTACACTAACATGAAAGCTCTTAAAATATTTTGTACGTAGCTGAATATTATTGGCAGCATATGTTTGGGTTATTTGTGCTGCCGTCTAAGCCAGAAAACAGCTACGCTCAATTGCAGAGGAACTTGTCCAAGTTAAATGAAGTTGCATGGACCGGAGTTTGATCCATCATGCTTTAAACATCTGGCTGGATGCATAAAACTGGATTAAAATTTGTTTCATCATAATCATGACAAGAGAAAAAGGAAACATTGCATTAGACATACGTGGTGCATGCGAGATACTTACAGTCGCCAGATTTTTCAAACTATGGATGGACACAGCATCACTACATGGTGTGGCTTCTTGATTAATCCGAGGAGCTTTAAGGGCATCTTTTAGTGCACACTCCAGATCTTTCTTTTGTTTTGACATTTCTTCCACTGCGAGTAAATCACAAGAACAAATGGTGACCACAAGCAATGCTGTCATGAATGTTTGAGCTTAAAAGAACACCATGACATGAGGTTTATCAGAAAAACTATCCAGCTTGGAACTATAAACACATCAATGGTTTGTTTGACCTGCTGTAAAAACACCCAGTGCGTTTCTCTTTGAGGTGCCACGTAGAACAGAATGTATTGAAACAAACACACATAAACCTGTGAATATACTAGAATCACTTGCACAAATATCAAAAGCCAATTCTCACACACACATCATGATTATAAATGACTGGAAATCAAGGCAAACATACAACTACAATAATCCATGTAGCCGTTTCAATGAGGTGATGAAGGTGTCTATGTCAAGGTACGGAAACAGGGATGGACAAGAATCAGCTTTAAATAGAGGAGGAGATGTGTGTAATGGAGAAACGCCACAACTGGGGAAAGGTGGAGTGGGAGATTCTTCTGGTGATGCTGTCAGGGAATGAGGAAGTAGATGAATAGATGGATGGAGGAGTTCAGATGCAGCAGGCAGAGGAGCATTGCTGCGTTTCCATCATTAAGAAGTTAGTAGCATGAATGCTGACACATAAAAAGGAAACATTTTGCTATTTCATTACAGCAAACCCTAAACATTTTCTCAAATCTCAACAGTTTTGAACAGTTTTTAGCCTTTTTTTTTATGATTTTTCTATCCCCGTTTTCTATACGCATGGACCAATGGTAGTATGAGTGAGAGCTTAAACAGGTGCATGCATAGGCTGATACGGGTTTAAAAGAGAAGTTAATACCAGTTTGTGAGAGGCGATGTGATGTACAAGGACTGTTCGATACTGATACCTTCAGTTTGATACCAGTTCCTCGACCATAGTTTTTTTAAAACGCAAATTTTATAAAATCATTTGTATAGTTTTAGCCGGTATTAAAAAATTATACAGAAATAAAATTACATCAACAAATGTTAAGTTTCACAGTTTTCTTCCCCTCAAAGCCGTTTTCTAACAATAAAAATGGTGGAAAACAAGTGACAAGTCAGTGTCTCAAGGAGCTTTTTGGATATATGGTAATTTCTTTTGGTGATTTTTGAAGTGGAATAGTTAGGCCAACCTACAAGAATTATGGATCAACCAAATAAATTATTTAGACAGGCAAATTGTCAAATATTCTTTGGATTTAGCTTTTCCTCTTGTTTTTTTTTTTTACATTATGTGAACTCCAGTGTCTAGGTAACCTGCACACCATGGTCACAGCAAAAGTTTTTTCCTTAGTTTTATTTTTAGTTTGGATTTTAGCCCCTAAATCATAAAAAGTTCTTTGGCTGCTTAGTAACCATGCTGCACTGGTATGTAACTAATACATACCAGAGTGTAGAAAACTCAGGCAGAAAAAGCTGTTAAACCAGCCTCCAAACTGAGGTCAGAAGGAGGAGGTTGAGGTGATTATTCCTGTGTGAAACTTCAGCTACCTTCAGGGTAAACTCTTCACTTTACCCAGCAGTGTCAAAGTAAATATAACACTCTGCTGTAACTGAAAAACAGTCCTGCCAAACATGAACTCGCAGGTAAAATCCTCCGCTGCCTGGTCTGACTCAAGACCTGTGCTGTGTCCCACGCTCTACCCCTCACTAACCCGACCCTAAAGGGACCCCCTCGTTCTCTTTAAAGTGTTGTAAACAGTACCCTCTCTCTAAACCAATAGTAAATATTGAGTTTGGGATCAATTAATTAGTTGTGAAATTCCAACTTCTGATACATTTTTGCAAATCTTTGCTCTTTACCTGCAAGATGGATTAGAGGGGTAGCGATTAGAAGTGTCTGCAAATCAAAAATGTCCCTTATGACTCCTCATTGTTCTCACCTTCAGCATCTACACTTACATTTGAGATGAAACTCAGTCTTGTGACGTTCCAGCTCTCTTTCCTTACTGCTCAGCCGTTTTTCCAGAAACTCATTCTGCAACGACATGTTTGTGCAAAAAAGACTGATTAGAAAATGTTTACTTTGCTTGGGTGAGACAAGGCTCAAAACATGGAAAAAAAAACATTAGTTTCAGTACCAGATACAGATGACCTGAGGGGTCTGATAGGTTCATTCAGGGTCAAAAGATCACTGATGATTCTTTTGTGCTGAATAAATGATAAACAAGCAACATAACTACAAAGTCTATCCTCTGACAGACAGGCAGCCAGGGTAAAGACCGTTACCATTGTAGGCTCTGAGTAGGTCAGCGGAGGCTTAACCAGATGTTCATCTCAGCTATGTGAACGCATCTATGTGGAAATACTTCCTTGTGATTGGTCAGATTGTGATCACTTGTCTCTGGATACTTGTTTCTTCTGCCACATAACTGATTTGTTGCATTAAGTACAAAGGCCAAAACAAGCCTTGTGTACAAAATAACTGGCAGCTCTGATTAATGCAACCCCATAAAGACTGATCACTACATGCAATTTGCATATATAAAACTTGTTTTGTTGAACCATGAGGAAAAACCAAAATTTTGCTAGCCAATACCAGCCCTACTGCAACCTGCAGATCCAGTAAAGAGACTGCAAAGCTTTTATCTTATGCTCAAGTATTAAGGAGGCTCCCTGCCTCTGTATCAGCTACACAAACCCAACCTGATGCAGACACTGCATGTGTATATACGGGCTTTTCCAGAACTGGACTAATGTGGTTCTGGCTTCTTTGTCTAAGTGAGGACAATGAAAAATAGAGAAAAAATAAAACAACAAACCTCCAGCAGAACCAGAAGTTGGAGCCAGTCATCTGTCTTGAAACTCAGTAACTCAGTAGAAAAGTTGTATAAATTACTGTGAGCTTTACCTTCCGTCTGACCTCTTCATCTGTGGAATAGCCGCCTTGTCTGAACGACACCGGGTCTTTTTTACTGGGCTGGAAATCCTCCTCCAACTGCAAGCTCAATAACGGGACACCTGCAGACACAGCACATTACCAGCAAAATTATATGACAAAACCATACATTTGAAGCTCAACACCATCCATCCATCCATCCATCCATTTTCGGGTCGCAGGGGCAGCAGCTCAAGGAGGGAAGCCCAGACTTCCCTCTCCCCAGCGACATTTACCAGCTCATCTGGGGGGACCCCGAGACGTTCCCAGGTCAGCCGTGAGATCTAATCAGTCCAGCGTGTCCTGGGTCTTCCCCGGGGTCTCCTCCCACAGGGACGTGCCCAGAACACCTCACCAGGGAG
>JBAMIG010000010.1:8352773-8363420 GCA_037177335.1 Kiunga ballochi | reverse complement strand
GAACCACACAGGAGGTCTTCCACAGGACAGGGACCTTCTCCAGGCTGAGGCTCAGGTTAAAGATGTAAGTGAGCACCTCACAGAGCTGGTCTGCATAGGTCCTGAGCAGCCTGGGGCTGATGCCGTCTGGTCCTGCAGCTTTCCTGTTCTTCAGCCGCCTCAGTTCTCTCCTCACCTGGGCCGATGTAAGGGAGAAGGGGGAAGTGGAGGGCAGTGGGGGGCTGGTGGTGGAGTCCATTGGTGTGGAGTGGAGAGCATGAAGATAAAAACACCCCTATTGTGGTGCTCTGTAATAAATAGAGCTTTATTGGCCTTTGCAAATTGTTTTGCTGCTGTTTTTCACACATCATTAGAAGTTGTTCCGATAGTTAAAACACCAAAATCTACAAAAAAAACAAACAAAAAAAAAACACATTTCCAGTGTCATGCTGTGTGAGGGGGCTTAAGAAGTTATATTAGTAATTTTGCTGTATGACCCCATGGGGAGAAAACATAATATCTGCATGATAGCTTAGATAGAAACTGGGCATAATAAAACTGCTCAAAGAGGAACTATGCTTATAATGGGCTGCTGCCAGGTAAGACTGGGTACAGTGGTCCTGAGAAAAAAGACCAATATGTACTCAGCAAACACTCTGTGGAAAACACAATATTTATAAGACAATATGCATTGCCAGAATGCATAAAATTAAGAGCATGAAGATAAAAACACCCCTATTGTGGTGCTCTGTAATTACAGATGTGCACATCATTTACATTTGTAAATGTTACTCATTTTGATGTAGAGTAAGTAACGAGACAGGGAATAATATGCTGAAAACATACATATATATAATATTAAATCTAACTGTATATTTTTATCTGTACTACCTAAATAGACTAAATTTATAGTAAATCCAGTCAGTCAGTCCATTTCAGAGCAGTAGCTGCAGCCTATCCCAGCAATCATTCGGGTGAGGTCACCAGTCCATCACAGGGGATTCCAGTAACTTAAAATGATATTGTAGCTTGTAGCTTCAAACCTGAAGTTATGAAAGGAGTTTGCAAAGCTGAATTTGATTAAAAGTGCTTAAAACTGCTTTGATGTTTCCATCAGTGTGTTATTAGAATGAAGGAAAAGATGAGAAAACATCTTGGGTTAAAAATAAGCTTGAGAAAACAAACTAAAGGAGCTTATAAAACTTCCAAAAATGTTCAGTCTGCGAATCGGCAGCTTGTGCCAAACATCACTACAGAGGACGGCCTCTGTAAAAAAACAAAAAACTTTCTTTTTAACATTTTTCCCAACACTTTTTCAGTGGTCATTTAAAGTTCAAACTTTGTTTACTGGTGCTTAAAATGAAAACTTTTTAAAATGTATTTTCAGGGCAGCAGAATAAGCTCATTCTAAACTACAACATAAGTCAAAAATGACCCAGGAGCACCTTTTTCAATCATTATCAGGTCCATTATAGCTTTCATGGCCTGCTGCAACTGCTCCCTCACATCGCATAGATGCAGAGGATGATTAGCTTTGTCTCATTTTCCAGCACCACATTGAACCCCATTTGTCATTTACTGAACAGACTCTAAAGACTGCCAGCATTGTGGCCCACTTATCCACATAATCTTGTAAAAGCAGGATACAGGAGCTTGCATAACATTAGTCCACCATAGCAACATGCAGTCTGCTTTGTCAGAGATGGTCATTTTATCCTAATCTAATGTCTTCATCACCTGTTTGACACAGTTTCCAGGTTTTGCAATGAGGAATAAAGCAGCACACAGGACAGAGGTTGTACAGAGAAAAGGGCTTTTTGCCCTTCTAATTAACTTTTGAGTAGTAACTCTTCTGTTTATCTTTAACATCACATAGTGAAGAAAGAGCTATGTGGTCTCAGATCACCAGGAAGTAATCACTCTAACATTTATATGTCACTGTTTAGTATCTCCTGTGATGGACTGTCGACCTGTCCAGGGTGTACCCAACCTCTTTCCCAATGACTGCTAGGATAGACTTCAGCTACCTGTGAAATAGGTGGTACAAATAATGGATAGATGGATAGATATTTGACATCACATTAAATAAATTAGACATAGGAGGGTGTCCATATTTGTTACGACACAAAGCAAGGAGCAGAATATACCTCCACTTCTAATCAGAGCATCTTTTGAGGCTGCTGTGTTGCATTTGGAAGTAATAGCAGAAACAAGAAGGTGGTTAGCACACGATCCATTATTTTGATTCCAAAGTAAATGTACCAGTATAAGAAATGCTGAAATGCAACATTACACTTAATTCCCAAGCAACTAGAACTCAGTTTATGTAGATATTCAATTAGGATTTAAGAATATTCATTGTACCGCTGCTGCTGTCAGCAGAGATGCGCTTACAGCTGCCACACTAACCTAATAAACAGATAGGTAATGGAGAAGAGCCAGACAATGACACAGACATGAAGGGAGCGACCTGAGGGTCACTTGTTTGAAAAGTTCCTGATGGCTGAATTCATTTCACAGAGAACTCCGTACTATCTGATTTCTGTACAGTGAATTCTTTGTGCATTCACTTGAGTTTTTATAGCTGTTTTAAACAAGACAAAATACTTGGTTTCAGTTTGGTATTAAAACCAAGATGGTTAAACATAAATTAAACATATGAATGGCATGGATTAGATTGAATCATGTAAGAAACCCCATAAGATATTATATAAGATACCTGGATGATCCATCTTGGCTTAAAGCACAAGACGAATGTAATATAGAGTCTAAACATGCTAATGTGAATTCAATATCACCTTACATAACTTATTTCTCAGAACAATTTGCATGAGATAATAAATTAAAATTGACCTTATAGATGCTGAATAATTGACTGGTTTGTGCTTCTCTGTGATGGTAAAGCTCTCCTCAGTGGGAAATTATCGCTTCACATTGCTGTGCTACTAGGAGGAAGCCAAGGAAAAGAGGAAGTATCAAGACTAACCAGTAACATCAAATGACAGTTTTCCGGACCATGCTGGTAAGAGACCCTAACACTTTGCCACCACAAGCACCTAGGTATGAAGTCTATCATGTCCACATATCAGTTGGCTGGGAAACATTATTCCCTATAGGAACACATTTTGTATAAGAACCTATAAACCTCCCCACACACACAAACACTAGTAATATTACTATGAAGCACTAAGACATGAAAAAGAAAAAGGGGAATTATGGGAAAATAAAAATGAATTAATCAATAAGATTGATGAAGAAAGTAAAAGGTTTACATATTTGTTTGTTGTGATGGTTAAAGGTTTGTAGAAGGGCCTTAAAAACATCACTTTTGGCTCAGACACTTCCACACACTCTTCTGGGAAAACTTTAACGGCCCTGGCAGGTAGCTGACGCTTATAAAAAGGTATTATCTGACCACATTGAATTTGAACAGAATTCATGCATCCCTTCTGGCAAAGCGCTATGGAAGATATGCTTGGATGCCTCACAAAAAGACAAATGCAGGACAAAAACATTCATTTCAGATGTGATCTCACACTGAAAGATTACCCTCCACAAGCAACTTTGACCCCCCCCAGAGTAAAACTACATAATTTATTACCAACAGCTGAACAGAAAGGCAAAGATCATGTGGGCTGAGATCAATTAATCCAGATGGCAACAACGTTTAAGATGTCAAACGCAGTTCTTAATAATAATACATTGCCAGATATGGCTCATTTAAACCTATATAAATAGAATTTGCTGTATAATGTTTGCAGCTGAGCTTATGTTGTAGTAAATAACCAGGAATTTTTGGAAAATCAAACGTTTCCTGTGTTTAATAAACTGAAATCTCATCATAAACATTGATGGAAATGAGAGAGTCCCTGCTATGTTCAATAAATGGTTCCCTGGTATGTATGTGTTCTCTGAACTAAATATAGGCTAAATGGTCTGCAGTAGATTAAGGGTTTTAATTTGTAAAAACAGAAAAAGCAATGCAAGTAAGGAAACAATAGTGACACAGGAGTAAAACAAAGACTTGCTGTGTGGGGCTTCTTAAAGGGATTTGAGACTTCTAGATAGTCGTCACCAGGATCCCATGCTTTGTTTTAACCACTGCTATTAATGACTACACAACTACAGGGGAGATATTTTACCCCCCACCTCCAAACAACCCAGTTTAGGAAGCAGAGGTTTTTTTTAAGAGTAACCAAACTTTTGGGGTGTTGAACATTGTGCGCTGTGTGGGAGCTGCTCGCTTTACTACACCACACAGCCCCGTTGGAAAGGAAGGCGTGCACTTCAGCTGCATCCACTTAAAACCTGGCAATGTTGCACTTTCCTACAGTGCTGTGGCAAAATGTAAGTATTTTTTTTATATTTCTACTTATGAAACGATAATGAACATTTTTATTTCTCTGACTCACCGTTTGGTTCTCACGATCACACCCTCTCCACAGCTCATGAACAGCAGCACCTCTTCTCAAGCGAGTTGTGTTTCAACTATTGACTTAAAGATCAAATAAACACATGTTTTGAAGCTGCTGTGTAGATTCTGGGATGGATGAGACAGTAAGGTGGGTTAGGGCTACCTGACATGTTAGAAAGGGTTGTTTTCTTCCTCACTTTATAACATCTTAGGATGCCAAAAGGTTCTGTTTTTCAGGGACCAATCAGTTCCAATCTCAATGATCCCTGGGTTTTAAAATCCTAATATAAAATGCTATTTTAGTAGGTACTCATTTTAGTAAAAAGAGAGAAAGTCTATGCGGATATTTGTGGTTGGAAACGATTAAGCAGCAGTTTAATCAGGTAATTGTTGGAGATTTGTCGTAAGGCGTGCTTATAGGATTTGGGACATAATTACATTAACTTACAAAGAAGAAAGACATGGTTTCTCTCTCTATAAATGCTGACATTTTAATGTACCCAAGAGCCATCTGCAGATCTGGATTTACAGGTACAACCTCAGCACCAATTTACCCAAACAAATTGCTGCTTTGTCTGAAAATGTTTTGTAACCAAAATAAATTCAATCTAGTGCAGAGTACATTAACTTCATCATACTTTTGTTGGATCTGGATGGAGACCTAAACAACTTAATAACTATTTTGTTGATGAAATGAACTCATTGGATTAAGACAGTTATATAAAACAAGACATGCTGTAGTCCTAAAACTGCATTGAGTACTTTCTGTGTAAAATGAATGCAGTGTGACTGATATATTGATATTATTAAAAATGCTTTTTTTTAAATATAAAAATAGCTCATTTGACTAAATGAAAACAAGTCTAAATGAAAGACTATCCTGCTTCTATGAAAGCACATGCTACTGAGTAAAAATACACTTTTTTATAATACTAATTAGACTAACTCTCTCATGGCTCAGATGGAAATTAGAGCAACAATCACAGTTAGACAGAAACATTTACGTACATAACAAAGAAACAATGGAAACAGGATGGAAGATTAACTCTGAAGTACTCTCAGTAGCCAGTGAGGCTTTTTAAGACAAATTTGAACACAAAGCTTAACACAACTCAGCTTGCGAAGTGTTCCTCCACATATTAGTAGTTAAATAAGATGCTTAAGCAGCTTAATCATACCATTTTATCACAGATTTGCCGACATAAAATTAATTATGAGCTTAGTTATTTCAATATAGTCATTCAAAATGGACCTTTTCATGTATCTATTATGGGTTGATGCAGATCTGATTGCATGTACAACCCCTAGATACAACTTACCCAAATAAACTACTGCTTCTTTTAGCACTAAAGTAGACATAGACTATTGATGCTTTGACTGCAATCACATAGTTCTGTTAGTATCCAGTAGGAAATCTGATCTCACTACTGAGAGCTGATCTGAAAGAGGGGATCAAGGAAAACAATATTTTTGATCACAGTATTGTGTTTTCTTTGGAAAGGAAACGTGATGTTTCATAATCCTTTAACGGTCCCTTTATATAGCCGCATTGCTTACTATGTCAATAAACAAGGGAAGGGACAGATCTGGTTAATATGCAATAACTGCAGCAGGGGAATTTGTCTTGGCCAACAAGGAAGTGAGCCGAGTTGTGCAACTGTGCTTGTTATCAGATTCCCTTCACAAATGCCCTGCCAAGTTTTCACCTTCACAAGTTCTCACCCCACAGCTCAACTGAAATCCTTCTGTTGTCTTCCTCCTGTCACTTTAAGACTTTATTTTCAAACATGACACTCGATGATAAAATGGCAACATGAAGATGGTATACCCTGCTTCTTCAGTTAGGGTGTGTTTCTAACTGGTCTGTGTACTAAACGAATATACTGAACTGTGTGGAACTACGAAGGTTTTTAATCTTGTGACTTATCCTTGGATGAATGAAGTATGACCGGTTGGTGATGTCTGTCACCAGCTCACTGTGAACCAGTTATTCGAATCAACATTCATCTATTATTTCTTACTTTGATCACACAGGGAGCAAAAACAGCGCTGCTGATCAGCAACACATGCTTGATGTGAGGAGATGTACTGGAGTTACCTTTCAGCCATGCCTGCCACAGGACAAAGGGAAGTAAGAGAAATAAACAAAATAAATCTTTTTATCAGACTGATGCATGTTAAACAACACACTTATTCATGCAATGTTTTAAACCCATGTTTTAAACATCAGTATTGACATTCCAACTTAAACAAATCACCAGATAAGTGAAAGATTTCTTGTTGTATAACAAAATGTTTGATTTTGACTTATCTGTGATGTAATTATGTCCCAATGTTAAGCTTGAATGGGCTAACAGTGAGAAAAGTGACATACAGGATCGTCACAACAATTACAAACCTGTATGTCTCTGTAATGGGACTCATAAGATTAATTAATCTGATCTTTAAAATTGTGTCGGTTTTAGAACTTGCACAGAAACATTTGATGACACACAAAGTTTTTATTTTAATCACAACGAGTACAAGGACACTTATTGTATAATGACGTTTTTCAAAGTGTCTCAACCAAATTTGATCATTTTGGCCTTATGGTCGAGGAGCTGTCACTGACAGAATTTAGGGATATTTTTCATGTGAATGTTTTTTTTCTATATAAATGAAAAAAAAACTAAGGTTCAGAAAATACAGGAAATAATACTGAATTTTTAGCACCAGACAACAATTGCATGTGACAGCTCTCAAAACCACAAAGAAGTGGTCGAGACTGCTGTATAGCATGTCAGGCTTAAAGCAGGGTGGAGCTGACCAAACCTACGTAGACGTCTTTAAAGGTTCCCGAACAGCAAAGATACCCTACAAAGGTTCCGACTTCAGTTGTACTTTGTGGTTTTTCTGTCTCCGAGGCAAACTGATCATGTGGAAACTGCAATTTCCAAGCTAACAAATGCATGTAAAAAGGAAGACTCATCAAAACGCGAGTTAGATGCACACTCAGTGGTACATTTTGTCAATCACATTGTCAATCATAAACAGCCGAGACTTAAAGAGGATTGTGAAAACACAAATGGACATCAAAAGGTCAGAAAAAAGGTTCACAAATTTCCTCAGATATCATCTTCCTTGCTTGATAATGTGGCTTTACTTAGTCTGTGACAGTTAGCTACTGCTGCAAAGAGACCAGAGAGATCACATTACATGTTTCTCTCCTTTTAAACAGCAGATAAAAACAATGGATTAAAAGCAAAAAAATAAAAAAAAAAAACCAACGAAAATGTGTTCACACCAAGCCAAGTTTTCATTTTACATAAAATCCAGGTTTAAAAAGTCTATTACAAAAAATAAACAACAAAAATGCAGCAGAATAATAGACATTCCTAGTAACATGAGGGTTAAATCTTCACTCCCTGAAGATACTTAGACAGATGTTGCAGCTGCTCTGGGGACCCGTGTCCCCCAAAGTCAACGTTTCAGGGACCAATGAAAACAGACTTGTTTGACTTTCCTTGACTGACATGTATTCTAGCGTTTATCCAGGAATAAAAAAAAGAGAAAAAGAAACTGAACAGGATTTTAAGCGTGAAAGAGTTTGTCCAACCAAAGTCATGTGAGAAATCCTCACATTGAAATGTGCTTTGATGTTTTGTTAGCTCTCACAGAAAGGATCACATGACACAGAAAGGTGAAAGAAGGCTGATTTAGGTTGTTTTGTAATGGTCTAGCTCTAGTTCACATTGTCACTTATGTCTTTTGGCAAAGCAGAAAAATCAATAAAACCTTTGATAAGTCTGGAGAATATGTAAATAAACCTTCCTGTTATTTAACAGCATTCAAGAGAATTCTCTCTCTACCAGTGCAAAGAAATACAAATAAATTAAGCTCATATGTATAAAGCCGGTTTAATAAATGGGACCAATGGGGATTATCAAAGAATAACTTTATAAAAGGAGAACTTTGAAAAGCCTAGGCCGAGTGTTTTCTATGGATCTGCACTGATGCCATCTGTCCTCTAAAGCAACGGGAAACAAGACAACATTTAAGCTTAGAATTGCAGTCGGTGTTTGCTGAAGGGCAGTAACAGTCAACATTAATCACAAGAAATCCTTTACTGGTTAAATCTATAAAATGTTCAAAGTAGCTCACAAAGCCCACAGCATTTTTAAGTTCCCACAGTGACCTTTCTGACCAAGTAAAGATATTTAACTAGCTATTAACAACAAAAAACTGAATGAAACCAGGAAATTTGGCTTGACGATTTTGGAGCAGCAGATTTCACATTCTCTTGTGTGTGTGTGTGTGTGTGTTTTCTTTTTTAAAAATGTAATAAATGTTTCCTGTTAGAGATGCTTTTAAACCAGTTGTACAGTCAGGCTAATGTAGACACAGACACCCCTCCCTTTGCCCTCCATTTGTTCACTTATAAGCTATTTGAATTGTATGCCTTCATGGGAAATTGGCAAAACCCTTAGATGCAAGGTCACAACCTCAGCATAAAACAGGAAGTGCTTGGGACACTTTAGCACTTCAGAGGGTAGAAATTGAAATGTAACATTAAGTGTTGCTAATTGTCTTTGAAAAAGAGACTTTTCTGTGGCTTCTGGATTTGATTTTCTGCCAATTTACAAAACAAAACGATTAGCTTGGCTCCACTCCTGCACCGCATCCATGTGACACTAATTTTCCTTCTAATGTTTGAATTCACATGATCCTAAGTGACTGTGCCTTTTGTGCAGACACAAGCCCTAACCCAGGTATGATCAATCTTAGAAGAGATCCAACTGTTAACTTCAAGCATGAAAGTTCGTTTGAACAGGAATTCCTAACTAACACATGTCAGTGTGCAGTAGTTAATGGCTCCAAGCTCCTGCAGTGAGTTTTCTACCTCCTGGATGGCCTTAATAGCTTGAAAGATCTAGTACCCTGTTTTAAAAAGACAACGATGCCCCAGGTCATCTGACACACTTTGGAGATGACTTCAAATGGAGATCTTCTTGGTTTTATATTCCAAACAAAATAGAAACAAATGGAGTCAAACATAAGGGTTTTCAAGCAGGCACCCCCTGCCGCTTGCTGCAATGGTGCAGAATATTCAGGGTGTAAGGTTATACTGGGCATGTGCACAGACATTTTATTTGCTCCACCACATCAAAGAGATAAGATATGAAATGCTTTGAATGCACACAGGATTCTGTGACAGAAGAAACTCATGTAATTCAAACCATGATCACAGTATTACTTCTATGGATTCTGTATACTTTGCAATTAGGGGTTAGACAAAGATGAAGACATAACATAAGAAAATGTTTAACCAAAGTCAAACTATGACAGTTTGTTATAACAAATTTAGCCTGACATGTCTAAAGACTTTATTCTGAAGTACTGGATATGGGACCTCTTCTCAGATGAAACATGGGGTAAAATAAATTGCTGGTACTGTATACATTGTTCAAGCAAATAAAATTAGGTCTATTTTGACCATGTCCATATGATTTATATATATTTATACATTACAGCAAACATAAACACCCAAAGAATAAAATGACTGCCGTGCCGACCAACATCCATAGTAGCCACTGGCAGTAGCTGCTTGGCGACTACTAGCATCTGTGGCTTGGCTAGCTAAGGGCTGGGATATACTTCGTTATGTACGTTTGCATACATGGTAACAGTCAGCTCCATCTCCGTACCTTACTTACTGCAAACAACGCAAGCATATTCAATACCAGAGGCCACCACAAAGATGTGATACATATCACTAGGACTCTGAACTAGTAAAAAGTTTAATTGCCAGTAACACTGTACTACCATAGCTTTTGGTAAACAAGTTTACCAATCTGCTGCTAACTAGGCAAAAATGGTTGTCACTGTGCAATAGGGAGGAATAATTATATAAATGCCAAGGTCGAAAGTTACAATTCAAAACTATCCGCCATTAAGTTCATTGCCAGTTTTGTGTTCATGCTTATGTTCGAATGTGTGCCTATAGGGTTGAAGTCCATACTGCACCTCGTATACTGCAACCTACGTGCCAAAGCTACACCGAGAAAGCGTGGGCACCATGAAACATCAGCAACATAAGGCATATACTAGCAGTATATTTTTAAAATGTAATGTTTTAAATCATTCTCATTTAATACTATTTTCTGGAGCATGATGTTAAACTAGTCAGTTAAACTGATAGGACCAGCTCTATACCCTCTTCAGGGTCCTGGAGGGAGCATGGGAGTTTGCCCAACCAGTCTACATGTGCTTTGTGG
>JBAMIG010000010.1:8326451-8347655 GCA_037177335.1 Kiunga ballochi | reverse complement strand
TTCCAGTTGCGCAGTCGGCAAAGCGGAACGTGTCCCACTGGACCGCGTCACGCCACAACTCAAGATGTTTGTTCCCTCCAGGAAATACAGAAACATACAAACCAACAAACTACAGGCAAACACTTACTTTTGACTTCTTCATATGGAATGACAGGGAGTTAATCCAGTGTGCGCGAAAGCCTATTTTATTTTACTTCTACGGGAAGGAAAGGGGTTGTCATCATCCTGTGTGCACATATCCAATGCCTAAGTCGGCAGTATCCAAGCAGAGGAGAAAAAAGCACCAAGAGGAAGACTTGTTGGACCAACAACAGCAGAAGCGGTGGGAAATGAATTGGAAGGCTTAGTCTTTGCAACCTGTAGGCTCGCGGCGTGTGGCATACAGCCCATCTATCTACGGCTACAACATAGATCCAGGCGGCGAGGACTCGTTGCGGAGGAGCGGGACAGCGCGCAGAGGGAGGGAGTTAAGCCTTTATAATGATGCGTAAAAAGCAGTCAAAGAGCCGCCCTCTGACGAGCGGCGGTGTGAAGAGGTTCACTCAAAAAACCCACGACTGCCAACATAAACACATCACAGAGAAACAGGTTCATGTCTTCACACAGCTGCGCGCGCTCAGCAACGACTTTATGATCTCAGTGTCGCGTTTCAGAGCTGACTTGTAACTCATTGACGCTTAAGGCTTTGCGGTTCAGACACAGCATAAAGATCATTCATTCAGGGAATAATGAATGGAAACAAGAGGAAAAATAAATAAAACAACAACAAAAAAAAAACATTTGCGTGAGCATAAAGAGAGAAAAATGAACAACATGTTTGGCTAAATTCACAAGTCCATGTGTCACGCGCGTGGTAGCTATAACGGACATGTGCGTATTATAGTAAATAGTAAAAAAAACTTTTTTTGATTCATCCGCGGGAGGAAGAGGAGGGGGTGGGGGCATAAAAAGCAGACTCGTGACTTAACCAAGTTTGACTACATACGATGCCATTTTCTCTTTCTTCCCTCGTTTTTTCTGTTGTGGTGTAGGAGAAAAAACCATGAGGAACTTTCTGGAACTTTCTACCTACAATGAATGAATTAGCTTTGGATGAAAACTGTTTATTAATAAGACAGTTCCAAGACAATCGACCTATGTAAAATATAACTAAATTATTATGAAACACAACGCTGATTAGGCTACTACTAATGATGTCCAATAAGGCCCCCTTTTTTTCAATTGACTTAAAAAAAATCAGGCATTTTGTTTAAAAACAGTCTCCTCTGGTCCATTGAGAAACCTATCATTGATCTAAGATGGTATTGTTGATCTCCAGCCCAGATTTGTGTGAGCATATGTAGCCTGGTGCAGTGAATGACTCAGTATCTGAATGAGGCCAAGTATGTGTCATGGAATTTGTGTGTTTTTCACATCAGGATTGGACAGAAATCACAGAATAATAAAAAAAAACATCCACTGAGCCATGTGACCAAAGTCACTTTCAACAGCATATAGCTATCTTCTTCTTGTTTCAAAAAAGAGTTTTAATCATATATATATTGATAAAAGTTATTATTTTAGCATACATCTGTATGTGATAAACCCTATTTACCATGTTTGTACTTATGGCTTTTATTTTTGCGAGGAACTTGGATAAAGGTGGGTCTCACTTTTATTATGTAAAGTTAAGAAGACGCCCTGGCCACAAAGGGAAGGTTCAATATTAAAAACATTCTTCCAATTCATAAAGGCTTTTAGAAAATAGCAAAGACACAATAGCACAGGCAGCAGACCATTCATGAGATGTCTATGCATACAAACTACATGTATTCATGAAATGGTCCAAATATACATTAGAAGGAGGCTACTAAAGACACATGATGCTTACACTGCAAGCCTTAAAAGGGTTGGAGACAGTTCAACAGCAATGCAGTCTCTAACATCCCATTATCATATAATAAATGCAAGGGATGGCAAAGGTTCCATGTGCAAATAGTGTTATTTTCTCTGTTATGACATCCTTGTCATGAAGCAGATGTTTGTTCCATCTGTTTTCTTATCTTCAAATATTTTTAATAGCAGGCAAAAAACATTGTTCCATCATGACTTTCTGCCCTAAAACTGACAGTTGAAGATTATAGAGCAGCTGAAGCTGTGGGAGGGATGTTTTAATGGGTTTTTTTTGTGTCTTTTTTTAAGTACTTAAGTGCCCGAGGACAATGTAATTATAGAATTTTGAACACAAATGTGCAGCATCAAAGTATTTCTTGGATAAAGGGCTAATTAAATACTTATGTGGTATGTAGCTACTATGAATCTGGAACATGAAATGGTTTAAAAGCTCCTGCCTTTCAGGAGCTCATTGGAGTAGGAGGAGGTTTGTGTGTGGGTACTGAGTGCAAATTATGCATTTAAATTTGCTGCTTTCAAAGGCTTTTGTACAGCAGATTAAGAATTTTCATAAGACTGTGGCTTGATTGCAAATATTTAATAGGATTAACAACAAGAAATGCTAACTGAATGACCACTGCATCAATTGAGAAATAAAGCTTAGCATTCACAGAGAGCGACTGTCTGGGAGGTATAATTGCATGATGTGCTTGTTCTGCAAATCTGTCTATGAAATACTACGGCTGCAGGGATTGATGGATGACCTCCAGATTTGTAAGAAGCTGGATTTCCTGTACTTACACTGGGAGTCTCCCATGGAATGTCTGAAAAAAATCTAGAGTTTTTCAGCTCACTTATGGCCACTAGGGGCCAGAAATAAACAGATATAGTAACACAGTTCTGATGCATTTCTGTATATATATATATATATATATATATATACAGCACCACCACATCTTTTCATCACTCGAGCAGTCACTTGGTCACTTGAATAAGTGCATGATCAAACTTACTACCATGAAAGACAGTCTTATTGTGACATAAATTCAACAATATGCTGGAAACATTAATCAGTGATTTTGCTCCATATTGGCATGAAGCATCACACATTTGCTGCAGTTTTTTCAGCCACATATCTACATAGAGAATGTCAAAGCTGCTCTGTTATTTCATCCAATTATATTGGTTTAACTTGTGTGATTGCAGTTTTATCTGTGTTTTTAAAAGCTTTTTCTAATGATATTTCTTGATGATGTCATTTACTTACAAAGTTTATGATGTTTTATTATTGATGACATGTATCACATGAACTATGAGTGTTTGGAACTCGTTAAATTACAGTTGTTCAGAACTTACTTTTACTAGTAATTTTTATGAAACATCATGTAATGAAGCATGAATGAAGCATAAATTAACCCTAGATTGGAGATGGAGTCTTCAAGTTTGATATACCTTTTTGACTAACAAACGCCATCCTTGATATTTTTTAGTCTTTTTATTTGTCTGCATTAACCAGTCCTTACCAATGTTTACAGTTTGAAAATGTTAGCCTCTCTAAGGTTGATTTACATTGTGGGTAGTTCTTATCATATAAGATATTGATCATTGTTGATCATATTATCTATACCTATAAGAGTGTGGAACCAAGCACACAGATTATCTTTTACAAAATTCATTTTAACCAGAGGTGCCATAAAGTAGAAATCTTGTTTTGAAATTACCTTTAAATTTTGAACAGGTATTTTCACTAAAAAGGTCATTTCCTGATGAACCTCTGCTCATTAAATTCAGCTGGTTCAGTGACGGGTCGGAACAGCAGCCAGACAGATTCCAGACCAGGAATAGCCTATACAACTCTGCCATCTATAATAATAATAAAAAAAAACAAACAATACATTTAGTTTGTTCCAGTCGGCCCACCAACCTAGAGTCTAGACCCAGAAAGATTTATTTGAAGACAAAAAAGTCAATTAGCAACATCCAACAAATGGGCTATGTATCAGAATCGACTTTGTGACTTAAATTTATTTTTTTTGTGTTAGATGCTGACTTTGCCACAATGCCACTGAATGGCTGACACATTTTTTTCTCTACCATCAAGCACTGTGACAGGCATCATTCATACACTTACAGCTTAACTATCCAATAAATTTTAGGAGTGGAAAAAAATAATTAAAAACAATAAAAAAAAAAAAATATCAAGAACAATAGAATCCAAGCACCTGGAGTAGCTTACTTAGTCCCCTAATTACTTAAGAAGACAAAGGTTTCAACTTTAGCTTCTGGCAAAACAAAGTTGGTCCTTTTGAGATTATATGAAGATGATTTATGGTCTTTTTCCTGATTTCACTTTGTCTTCTACTGTGACTTTCTATTGCAAACTTTGGCACTCATGGTTCTGATGATGAATAGGTATCACTATCTTAGTTTGGGTTGGAATGATGCATCACTGTGTGTAAAGTGATAGCTATATGTAAATTTAAACCTTCTTAAATATACAAAAACTTTTTAAAAAATTCATATACATAGCTGAAACTGGTCTGTAATGTTCTTGAGAAGTATAGGGGTGAGGTGGAGTGGGGATAAGATAAACAGCAGATGAATCAGTTCAAATAACTGCTGAGTTTGAGAAACATCAGTTCTCTGTGAAATAAAATACTGATGGTATTAACACATACTGGAAAAAAAGGAAATTCAAATAGGTCGAAATATCTCATTTCAGGAGGCTTGCATATTTTGAGAGATACATTTTCTTGCTCGAAAACAAATGTGCTAGTTTACTTTTGTTTCGAGGGAACAAGTCTTGATTTGACGAAGCAAGGGTTTCCTTTTTTTCATAAAGAGGAAGTTTGCTTCCAAGTTTTCCCATTTAAGTTCAGTAAACTTAGATTTGATTCAATACGTTAGCTTCCTCTCCATCCAATATATAATGTGACGTATGTAATGTGGTACAGTTGTTACCTTGGTGACGTCCTTTTGGTCTTTGTTGAGCAACTATTGAGATTCATCACTGAAACCTCAAAGCCAAAAAACTGTTTAAATATCTGTGCTTGCATTTAGGCATAAACAACAACGAGAAGTAAGTGGTAAAATATAAGGGTGTAAATAAAAGATAACTCCTCCCTTATCTTTATATTTAATTTAGAGCACTGATTTGCAGCATTAATTGCTAATAAGTCACCATATTTGTTTTGGTGGGTTCGTATAACAGAGGTTTTGCGCTTCTTGGAAGATGCAATACAGCACAATTCAATAATATAATGAAGGGAAATCAGAACAGGCACTCATGGCCACATGGGAGAAGAGGCTCATGAGTGTGTAGTGTAGACTGGTGAAAGGTTGAGAGGCACAGGCTGCTTATAACAGATTAATGCAACAGACAGGTTTGACATGTAAGCGAAAGTAGAAATGTTTTAAAGTGCAAAGCCATTAAGGGAATGATAGGGGTTGGTAAACAAATACCCTCTGGCTCCAGTGGTCGTCTGCAGCTTTAATGTTGCGTGATACATAGTTTATAAAAAGAAAAAGAAAAGAGAGAAAAGTTTTAATCACTGCCATTGTTCAAGTCCTTTTTGTTTTATTAAGAGGTTTTTTTTCTAATTCCAGTCTGTTCTGGTTAAGCTTTTAAAAGGGATGGCCTCACAGATGGTCCATGTAGTGGTGATAAGAGAGGTGATCACCTCCTGTACACAACCAAATGTGATGTTATGCAATATCTCTCTGAGAGATATTAGCTACTTTACCTTCCAGTATATTCCAAATAACCAGGCTACTTACAAATATTTTAGAGGAGTTCTTCTGAAAATAATATCTATTCATACATATCCTGTGAAATTCTAAGCCCAACAGGAAGATGATGATGGTGGTGACATGTAGCCTACAAGACCTTTGTGGTTATGAAAGAAAAGAAAAATAAAATTACTTTATCATAATTTACTGACTTAACAGAATTTTTTTAAATGACATTAATATTTACCGCTAAAAAATGTTACTTTTCCTAAAATAGTCAAACATATGATAAAAAAACAGTAACTGTTTTCTAAAATAACACCAAAAAGGCCCTAACAGTGCTTCATTCATCCAGGAACTGCATTGGCAATTAGGTCTTGCTTCAAACATGTTTCCATGACATACAGTACTGTAAGTGTCTTGAATCGATGGCTCTGCTCTTTGTGTGGTTTTCCACTGACAGGAAGTTGGCTTTTTTTCAAATTATTTGATCAATTTCTGCACTTTTCTGAGGGCTTTGATCACCACAAATGATTAAAAAACCTTGACCCTGGTTCTAGCTTTTTTTTGTTTCTGTTGTTTTCTTAGCAAATATTGAATATCAGCAATTTTTCAAGTCCAAATCATGATGACATCAGAAAAGTTTTGAAGGTGTAAAGCCTCCCGCTGATGCAAAATTTCATCACAATGTTTTGGCTCAAAACTTATAGAAAATACTGTGAGATTTTAAGAATGGATATAGTTAATGTGGACCATCGAGTCAGAGCACAACGGGTGAATTTAATGGGTAACTTCACTTTGATGACACTTCCAAGCCAGATGCTTGATTTTGCTTTTGAGTATAAATATCCAGTGTAAAGAACTAAATTTAGTCCATGACGGAGTTAGTTTTCAACAAAAGCAGTTGGCACTCAACATCATAATGCTTTGCATATGTTTCAAAATATATTTTTTAAATCCCATCTGAAAACTCACCATATGAAATAAAGCCCTTAAACTGTAAAGCAAGAAGACTTTTTCATGTGAGTACTGGAACTACAGTCCTGTGTTTAAAAGTATGTGGTCAATCAGGATTTTGTTTCTTCTCAAGAGCAGCTGGCAATATGATACGCATAACAACTGCCTCTGAGGGAGTCACTCTTAAACTTAAGTTTATTCACAAAAATATCATTTAGCTTCCTGCTATATTAGAAAAGTTTACAAAAACAAAAACAATGGCAAAATGCTCATAATGGTTAAACATTAAAACACAGTTAGATGCATGTATGAGCATAATAAAAAAAATCAATATTGTTTGTTATATATTTTTGTAAATTACCTACTTTATACCCAAATTCAAAGAAAAAAACAAACAAACAAAAGAACAGATGCCTCAATTTTAAATGTCTATTTTTACTCCAGGTTACATCCTACTTTCTCGTCAACAGGAAGTGGAGCTCATATGGCCAATAGCTGATGAGCAGCAGGATTACCTGCACAGAAATAAATCACAGCACACCAAGTGTGGCAGCAGGTTAAAATCAGCATTCATGTGTAAACCTATGAGTTATACCCATAATGTTACTGCCAAGCATCCAAGCTACTGTTTTAAACTGGCCAAATTAACCAGCTGGTGTTTATAAGTCCCAATAACAAACCAGTTAAGTAACTTTTTACAGCACTTTGAACAAAAATACTCACTAGTGTTTTTTATGTTATCCCAAAGGACAAATACTTATATTAAATATTATATGGGTTAAAAGCGCCATTTAAAACCAGTTTGAGCTCCTGTAATATTGTATTATAAGGGCGTTTCCAAAACAACAGTATATATAATAATTTGTTGCAAACTCTAGGCAGGAGTGTTTATCACTGTGCAACTCATAGAAAAAATCATGAAGGTGCCAATTAGTTGCAAACAAAGCTAAGCAGATGCTCTTCAAAACTATCTATCATTATGGGTATCCTTGCTTTTGTGTTCATGCTCTTGTTCGCATGAGTGCCTCCAGCAGTCGAGTCGATATTGCAACTTTTGCTTGTGACACCTTACCATTCATCAATGTGAGTAGGCCATGTACCAAACCAGCATTAGACAGCAATCACACAATCACAGCGTTGCTAAATGCTAGTATAGCCACACGGTAAATCTAGCACGATAAGTTGAAATCTGTTGTGCGTTCAATCATCTGTGTTCCGTACAATAATTATGATTTCATTCAACAAGTCCGGGCTGCATGGTGGTAGAGTTGGTTAGCACAGTAGCTTCACAGTGAGAAGGTTGTTGGTTTGAGCCTCGGTTGAAGGAGGTCCAACCAGTAACCTTTCTGTGTGGAGTTTGCATGTTCTTCCCATGTTAGCGTGGGTTCTCTCTGGGTGCTCCAGCTTCCTCCCACAGTTCAAAGACATGCACCTAGGGGATAGGCTTACTGGAGACTCTAAATTGCCCATAGGAGTGAGTGTGTTTGGTTGTATTTCTATGTGTTGGCCCTGTGATGGACTGGTGACCTGTCCAGGTTGTGCCCTGTCTCTTGCCTGATGTCAGCTGGGGTTGGCTCCAGACCCCCTTTAGGGAATAAGTGGTAGAAAATGGATGGATGGATACAGCAAGTTCATTATGGTAACATAGGTAGTTTTTATAGCTGTGGTATTATGGTTTTATGTCTCTCTGTGTTTGCCCTGTGATGGACTAACAACCTGTCCAGGGTGTACACTGCCTCTCGCCAGTTGACAGCTGGGATTGGCTCCAGGTTCAGGGAATAAGCGGTAGAAAATGGATGCATGGATGGATGAATTATATAGTAATTCTCAACACAATAAATGTTAGTATGCAATCTTTAAAGTCACAAGCAGGACACAGTTCAAAAGGCACTGTATCTCAACAAAGAGAACACAAATATCAAATCTTATCATAACTGTACAATCTAAAATCACATTCCAGTCGGGGAACATTTATTTTACTCCAACCCAAAAACAAAGTGCATGGATCACATCAGAATGCCGGTATATTAATGTAAAGACCGAATGGGCTCTGTGATGGACTGGCAGCCTGTCCAGAGTGTACCCCACCTTTCCTTTGATAACTACTGGGATAAGTTACAGCTATCTGCATTTCTAAATAAGATGAAACAGTATGAAAAATGGTATTGATGTTTTGGTATTGATAAATCTAGCTTGCCTATTTATTATGGATATGGGAATCCTTCTTTTTGTAATAGGTCCCAAACAGAGTTGTGAAATTTCCAGGTTGTAAATAAAACAATAAGCAAAGTAACAAGAGAGAAAGATGATAAACTAAGCAGCCAAAGTCCTATTTTCAAAACCTTTTAATTCCTACCAGGTAATTATAGCAGCTTGCTGATGTAACGTTAACTTCTGAGGATATGCACACGGAAAATGTTCAACTGATACAAAATACACATAAAAGCAACACACAATTGTACATATATGTTAAAAATATACTTTTTTGCATTTTTTAAAATATTGTTTAGATTCTATAAAGTTCTTTATAAATGTTTGTCATTCACCCAGAAAGTCATACAGTCCTTTCTAAATATATCACATAAGGGGGCGTTAGGGGTTTATTGTCTTGCCCAAGGATACTTCACACATTGGGGGTTAAATTGCCAGCTTTCTGGCTGTAAGACATAGAGTCACAGCCACCCCAAAGAGTGTGCATTTGTCCTCAAGAGACATTTTTCCTGGCATTCTGACATTGTTGTTGCTCCTGGAAGAAAGAGTTGTATAAGGTCCAGTGTTTGCTCTTTACTTCTTGTACTCTTGGAAAGAAGGAAACTGGTCTACACTTTGTTTTCCTTGGACTGTATGAGAGAGATCAGTGGCTATTGGCAGGCAAAACCTATCATGAAGGTTTAGAGCTGTTACACATCAAACCAACATGAAGAACCAGTTGAGATTAGAGGCCCCCTGCTGGGTGTCTTCAGGTTGCCAGCATTTGGGCATGCAAAATAGGATGATTACACTGCAACACCATTTAGCTTTCAGCCAGGATAAACACTGCAAACACAGAAAAAGTCATGGAAATGCCTCGTGTGTCCATGGGGAAACACTAAAATTATATTTGATTTGTTTGCTATCAGTGTCTTTCAAACATGCTTTATGACATTACTGGTTCTTTGTAGAGAAGCCAGAAGCTTTAAATAAAAAGTCAACATTTAACATCATAGAAAAAAGAGAAGGTTGGTTTTTCAGTCATGAAGGGATATTTGCAACAGATAATTTTTTGAGAGCTGAATATAAGAACATAAATAAAGAGGTTAACTAATCCTAAAGTCTTTAAGTCTGTAGATAGTGCTCAGAGTTTCTTTAACTTCAAAGGAGAGTAGCTATAGTTAAGAAATTCTCTTTTCATGCACATAACTTCTTAATATTTAACCTATTAGGATTATCTTATACCCAGAGGGCAAATTGGCTCTGCATAACACAGTAGCCAGATCATCACTGAGCTTGTTACTATTCTGGACAGAAAATGTTTAAAAAAAAGAAACAAACCTTAAAAAAAGTCAGCAAAGATGTTGGAGTACTGTATTGGCACTGGCAACTGCAATGTGCATCGGGCCAAATGTACAAGCTTAAAATATCAGTTACACACTGTCTGTTGTTAGAGTTGGCATGACAGCATTGCAATAGGCAACACCATTCTTGATGAAAAAGGGAATGTCATGCTGCACATTGATACAAAATGCAATCTGTGTGTGATGTATTCAGTGAGTTTAATCTGTAACTTGACGAATGACCGGTCTTAATAATGATCATTTCCTACCATCGAAGATCAGCCTGTCTGCAGATTCACAAACAACCAAATCTCACAAATCCAGACACCTGTTTGGTGACCCATAAAATCTGATTAGCACTGCTAATAGAGCTGTATTCAGACTATTCATTTCGTACTTGGATAAAGTACTATTGGCAGCACTGTAACTCTCAAGTCTTCTTGGAAATGATCCTACAAGCTTGGCACACTTCTTTTTGAGGGAGTAGCAGAACCTAAGCCAGGTTAGCCACTTTCAGGTTTCACTAGAATTGTGCTAATTAATTCAGGATTTGATAATTCATTCATGTACTGTCTCACACACCATATTGGTTTTCAGTCTCTTTCTCTTGCTCATCCCATACATCTTTGTGTTGTGGCCATACTCCTCTATCCTAAGTTATTAGCAACTGGAAGAACTGGTTATCATCACTTAACTGGCTCTAGCAATATAGCTACAATGTGGAGAACTCTGGTTTGTTTTGATCAGATCAACACTTCCTAACTGTGTCTATTATGTAATCCTTTCTATGCCTATCTCTTTGGTCTAACCATGCATTTTCTGTTCTTGAGGTACTCTCTTGGCTCATCAGCCTGTCAGCCACTTAAGCTAACATAACCTTTGCCCTTATCATCATCTGCTTCCCTCTGTCTCAGCAAGACCAGTCTGAACTCTAATTGACCGCCAGACTCTGCCAATTCCATCCTTCATCTCATCCATTTACCCTTTATCTCACAATAAACTCCTTAACCACTATCTTTGTGTTCTGGGATCCTAATTAAACAGATTGTGTTCTTTTTATGGTCCTAATTGCTTGACATGGTGCACCTATGGCTACCCTGATTCATAGCAGTCATTTGTGTGTTCAATTGTTTGTGTGACCCAGTTGCAACTGGATGACTAAATGTTAAATGTCTGTTGATGACTGAGCCTGCAAATCTTCAGCTATGGATGTAAGCCTTGACACTCCAGACAGAGCTCCAATCACATTGTATATCTCAAACCATTGGCCAATGGGGTAGCATGTATGTGAATGTATAGAGGTGAGACTTTAATTGATTAAATATGACTAATTAATTAAAAAAAGAAATACAGCATAAATGCATTAAATTTCAAGTTATCTTCCAAACAAAATGGACTGCTTGTCAGTGCATGGTTGTACTGATGGTACGGTGATAACACTGATTCACATAAGGGCTCGGGCAAATAATTTAGTGCTATATTTAGTTAATTTTTAAATCCTTTTAGACACTGTTTTTTGATTGATATGAAAGCATGTTTTCTTTGCTTTCTCCTTGAGCAGCAGCTTGGACCCCCCTCTCCATCCAAAAACGCACACAAGAAGCTTGGTCATCATGTAGTATCCAGCTCAAGCTGCAGTCAGAGTAGATCATGATAATCTTTGCTTTGTTACCAGGCTAAAAATGAAACACACAAAGTTGCCACTGGTTGACTGTGTCCTGGTTTACCATTAGATACTAATTTTTATCATATTTTGAAAGTAAATGCAATTATATATATTTATTTTTCAAACATTACTAGATAATAAGTTTACAATATTTATGTCACAATCTATTATTTAATTCAGTTGACCCAAAAAAATCTATCAAAAATAAAAGAAATGAATGGTTAAAACATGAAAACTGGAAAATAAAAACAGGACACAGCTACTGTTTAACCCTACAAATGTTTTCCTTTTTTTCTATTTTGTGTATACAACAGCCTTTCTTCACTGTTAGAAGTGGCAAATTGGTGGAAAGATCATACAAAAATATTTTAATGTTGATTTTTGGGCTTTCTGTTATGTTATATAATGGCATTTGTCCCCATCCACAGCCGTACGTTTTGCTGGCGTCTTGAGACTCGAACGCCATCTACTGTAGATAACACACCATCAATGAATGAGCACCCAACCTCAAAAAACCTCACTTTAAGAAAATGTAACTTCCCTTTAACCTTTAAAACAAGTTCACCAGAAAGGATTATGATTAAAACAAGTGTTTGTTGCTAGAGCTGAGGTGGGCTGTTTGTCGACCACTGTGGCTTATTTCTTCAGGTCATGAACCTTGGGTTCATGAACCTTTCTGTTCTGATCCGTTTAAATGCAGAGGCCATAAAGGTTAGATTTAATTCCTCAGTACAGGTTTTGGGCATTTAAAGACTGATCTGGGATTCTAATCACCCAGATTGCATTTGTCTGTAATGAATTGCAACTTCTTAAAAACAACGTTTAGAATTAATCTGAAAGTTAAATTCACAGTAGTGGATCTTAATGGTGATTCAATACTGAAAAATGTTCGATTGATGAGCTACTGCTAAACCCTAAACTAAATGCAACAAGACACAGAGGTGCTGATTTGTGTTAAAACAGGTGAACTGTGATCATAAAAGGATGGATGTGGTCAACAAAATATTCTGTTAAGTACTGACATTCAAACTAAGCCTCAACTAAGCCTTGTCTAAAGCTTAATTGACTGGAAAGAGCTTGGATCCCAAAGGGATGAAAAATAAGCCATTAAGCATATATTAGAGCTTTATCAAGGCTTCACAAAAATCCCACCAGGTAACAAATTCTTTTAGACTGAAAAATGTCCCAAAGCAAGATTCAATCACTTTCTGAATGTAATTCTTGCTTCCGATCTGAACCAATCTCCATTATTTTTTCCCATTTTAATTGCAGAGGCAACTGGTTCAGGACAGAAAGTGAAGCGTCCCTCTCCCCAGCGACAAATCTGAGCTTCCTCTGGAGATCTTTAGGTGTTTCCAGACTAAAAGAGATATCTCTTCAGCATGATAGGATTCTACCCCATGGTTATCCAAGTGGGCCTGCTTGAAAAATATCCAAGCAGATGGTATCCTGATCAGATGCTACTTTTTTACCTTTAACCTTTTGTAACCTTTAGGACTTTGTGTAACCTTGGGGGTCATGGTAGCCAGAATGAAGCTCTGGTTGTATAGAACAAATTTACTTTGTCCAGGGGAGCTTCACAGATACTTAAGTCGCAGAAGGAACTATTGAATAGAGAGTATATAAAGCAAAGACAAAGTGCTTTTAGAATAGCTTCTACCCAGCTGCAATTAGACTCTTTGCAGCTGGGTTGAAATATTATGTCCCACCTCAGACCCTAACCCCACCCTAGTCCTCTCCTCTTGTGTTATCTTCTAAGCCAGGGGTATCAAACTCCAGTCTTCGAGGGTTAGTATCCAGCAGGTTTTAATTGTCCCCATGCTCAAACACAGCTGACAGAAATTACTTAATAGGTTGACAAGAACTTTTTTGATCTATTTGATTGGCATCAGGTGGGTTGGTGCATGGTAACAGCCAAACCTGCTGAATATCGGCTTTCCAGGGCTAGAGTTTGACACACGTGCTCTAAGGTAGCCTGGGCTCTGCACTCTTGTTGTACTTTTGCGAGTTTTAATTCTTTATTATTCATTACAAAGCTTTTTAATATTTTTGTCTGTCTTGCTGCCTCCTTCAAATTGTGGTTCCTGCTTTTTATTTTTTAATGACTGACAGAGTCTCACAAGTATTCCAAAGTTGCTGATCATTCGTACCAAAAACTATTCAGAGAATTTATTGCCAGAGGTTTTCTTTCTTCATTTAACTTTTTCTTTCATTTTACCCCTGTAAAGCCAAACATTTATACACAGACTTTCTGAAACATTTAGCTCCTCTCCACCGACTTGGGGGTCTCCAGTCCATATTCTGCACAGATGTTCCTGTATACAATGCCGGCTACTTGGTTATGGCGTTACATGTATTTTTTACCTGCCAGTATCTTGCAACCTGCTGAGAGGTTTTGGATTGTTTGAGGGGCTCCTTTGCACAGTCTGCACCTGGGGTCCTGCCTGATATGGTAGATATGGGCCTTGATCGCTCTGGTGCTCAGGGCTTGCTCCTGTGCTGCCATGATTAGTGCCTTTGTGCTGTCCTTTGTGCAGTCCAGCCCTCTCCAGCCACTGATAGGACTTGTTTATATCGACCACTTTGGTGATCTGCCGGTGGTACATCCCATGCAAGGGTTTTCCCTCTTTCCCTCCTTGGTGCCCTCTTCCTGATGTATTCGTGGAGCTTAGATTTTTCATCCTGGATAGTGGCCTTGATGCTAACTTTTTCTCTCCTCCTACCTTCCGCTTTGATACTGGACTTGGGGTGGATCCCCTCCAAGCTTGGTGAGCAGCTTCCGTGTTTTGACATCTGTGGTCTGAGCTTCCACCTTTGGCCAGCTTATTATCCCAGCAGGGTAGCTGATTACTGGCAGGGCATAGCTGTTAATTGCTCAAATCTTGTTCTTGCCATTGGGCTGACTTCTCAGAACTTGTCTTACTCGTTGCAGATATTTAGTTGTGGCAGCTTTCCTTGTGACTTCTTTATGGTTGCCATTCACCTGTGGTATGCCCAGTCTGGGAGTTCAACACCCTTCGTATGGATAACCTTCCCTCTCTTTGTTATCATCCACTAACATTTCTCTAGTTGGAATGACATTCCGATATCCCTGCTGTAGATCCTTGTGGTGTGGATCAGTGAGTCAATGTCCCGCTTGCTCTTATGATATAACTTGATGTCATCCATGTACATGAGATGGCTTATGGTGGACCCATTCCTGAGTCGGTATCCATTAGTTGGCTGAGGGGGTATAGGTCTATATATAACAGCAGCGGAGAAAGGGCATCTTCTTGATATATGCACATTTGATGGAGACCTATGCAATTGCCTGGAAGTTGGCCCACAAGGTGGTCTGCCACAGCCTCATTGAGATTGCAATGAAGGTCCTTAGGCTGCTAGAGATCTTGTATAACTTCAGACATTCCAGGATCAATGTGTGTGGCTTTGAGTCATAGGCTTTCCAGGAGGTCAATCCAGGAAGTGCACCGGTTTATCTGTCTGGTTTTGCAGTCTCGTGCGACAGTTTTGTCATCCAGCAGCTGGTTTTTGGATCCTCTGGTTCCCTTGCCTTTCTGCGTCTCTGTGTCTCTGCCATGTATTGTTCCATGTGCCCACCTACCTTAGCTGCTATGCTGCAGGACAGGAGCTTCCATGTCGTGGAAAGGCAGGTTATTGCCCAATAGTTTGATGAGAATGCTCTGTTGTAAGGGTCTTTCAGTACCAGTACCTTTCGTCCCCTTGGTTAGCCAATCAGGGTGAGTCCCATTCCTCAGAAGCTGGTTCATTTGTTTTGCCATGTATTTATGGAGGGAAGTCAGCTTCTTCAGCCAGTAGATATGGATCATGTCAGGGCCAGGTGCTGTCCAGTTCTTCATACTTGAGAGTCTATGCTGGATATCTTCCACTGTGATGGTAACTGGACCTTGTTCAGGGAGGGAGCTGTGGTCTGCTGTGAGGTCTTCTAACCAATATACATCACTGTTATGTGATGCGTCCTTCTTCCATATGCATTTCCAGTATTGTTCTGTCTCCAGTTTTGGTGGGCTAGCTTGTGACTGACTACCTTGCCACTAAGTGTACACTTTAGCTGGGCTAGTGGAGAACAACCGGTTGACTCTTCTGGCTTCAACTTCTCTTGTGTATCTTAATTCACGCAGCCAATGCTTGGAGTCTTTGTTCAGCAGTTTCCAGAATCTAAGGTATGAACATGGCTGTACCTCCCTGGCACCCCTTTTATGGTTGTGCCCTTATGGATTTCTGATAGTTGACTCACTTCCCTCCGAGTTGCATTGATCTTGGTTGCTAGCCTCTTTTTGTCAATATATTTCTTCAAATAACTCATTAAGTGGTTATGTGTTACAGACTATATGGGCCAATGGGTTTGCTGCTTTGTGCAGCGATGCAGTGGGGAGAAGCACAATGCTGTAAGGGAGGAATTCCCTCCCCCTCAAAGAATGGTGCCAAAAATACTACAAAATGCACATTTTCACCACAGAGGTTGTCAAAATTAGAAATGCACATGAACAAGGCCATGACACATTTATTGGATTATCACAAGTCTGGCTCGGGATGGAAACCAGATGTGTTTTGGTCGTTGCAGAACCGAATGGTTTAGTTTTATCAGGAACTGCAATGAAAAACAGAAAAAATGCATTTACATCTCTTTATAGATTTTTTGACAGATACATTTTGAATTCAAATATGCTTTAAATAGTTTATTTTCAATCAAATGAGACTAAAAAAATAATGAAAACATCCTGCAATGACGCTCTATAATCATATCCTGGAGTGCAAATGTGGAAGAATTGGACTGCATGGCTATACTAGTGAACTTTGTCCATTTCTCTCCAAGATGACCAAATGAGAGAAATCTAAGGAGACAGTACTTTACATTTTATTACTAGATTTATGTAAGACCACAAATAGAAACACTAGTTGATTAATTTGTTCTTTTTTTTACCCGCTGTGTACTGGTTTAATATTATTGGGGGGCAAGAGCATATTAACTACTACTGCATGAGAAGCAGGATGCACAAAAGAAAACAAAGAATCTCGATGCTGTCAAATTTCTAAAAATGATTGACAGTTCAAACACTTCATCAACTGCTATAGATAATTAAAATGATGATGAAAGAAGGTGTGGTAAGCAGCCCTGCTTCCACCTCACTGAGGTTCTGAGTAAAGACAGCCAACCAGTATGCCTGAGCCATACAAGCTTGTTAGAGGTGACCACAACGTTATGATAAAATGATAAGAACAAAACAGATATTTTATGACAGTTGTTGATCCAGGATGAAGACAGCTGCTTGTGTTCTCTGGTTAAAATAGCAGATCTTATGAAATGTGACAACATAATCTTTAATTATAATTAATCAATATTAACTAAGTCAGAAGATTTCTGATTTTCTATGTAATCTTTTATTACTATACTTCTTTCAAGGTGTCTGTACCTCACTGATTCATTAGACTATAATATAAATGCTTTATATGTATGCTGTTTTTAGATGCATAATTTTTCTCTTTGATTTGCTTACTTGCTTACTTTTGTGTTGGGTTTTCATCTCTGTTTGCTCTCATATTTGCATGTATAGCATACCCATCAGCTTCTTTTATGTCTTTGTTGATATAAAATACAAAACTTATCTCAATCAAAGGAGAAAAATAGAACAAAGGCTTTGGTAAGAAAAAAAAAATCTCGCAATCTTTCATTGAACATGTTTGGGATAAGATCTCTCTCAAAAAAGAACAGTTAGGAGTTACTTTCTGTACTGTTTTCATTATATTCATATTCATTCTGTCTTTTTTAATTTTCTTTCTCTATTACACACACAATACAATGAACCTTCCTCACTGTTTTGAAGTATATAGATGCTTATTTTCACAAATTACACTCTTTAAAAAATAATTTGACTGTCTACTCTCACCTATTTCTGTTAACTCACTGCACAACATTAGTGTTTTTAAAGAGTAAGAGAGTTTATACTAACATTTAAGAAAGCAGAAGAAGTGTTGGTGGTAATGTTAGGGACCAGTCTGTGCCAAAATGCAGGGATGCTTTTGTTTTCCGAACCTGCCCAGCAGTCAAAACCGAAAAGGGCAAAAAAGTGAGGCCAAAATATAAATAATGAAATGAATTAGATTGTATTGCCAAAAAAAAACATTGCTGCATTTTTTCTGGCTTTTGAAAACACAGCTGTTTCTATTCAGACACATTTGCCTCATAATAATTTTGACGCAGTTCAAAGTAGCACTGATAATTACCCCTACATTGCAAAATATGAGCACAACTCAGAACAGAATAAAATGAATTCACAAATAATATACTGTGACTTCTGATATGCAGCCAGTTTTACTTGTAATTCAAAGGCATTTATGATCCAAGATTTTCCATTTTCATGCCTAGATAATAGTACACAGATGTTTTCCTTTTTTCTTTGTCATACTTGCAACACATGCAAACTTAAATAAGACATTAAAAAACACGTCAGAAGTGACCTACCCTCATGTTTAACTGCATAAAAAGTGACACAGATTTAGAGTTTAATAATGTTTTTGAAAATTAGCTTGTGACATACTGCAATTGATCCCATTTCATTTCATATTATGCACATCTCAGATGTACACACCCTTTTCTGTAGCTCTACTAGACTTTATCTTGAAACAGTTTACAGAACAGCAAAATAAATTAATCACAAACAGACACACAGTGTGTGGGTAACACCATTACCTTTGGGGTGTTTAAAAGGAATTACTCTTTCTCTTGGTTTGGAGGGACATCAGTTGGGACTACACGTTTTGATCAAACTTGAATTTCAAGGGTTTAAAAATGATCCTTAAATTGATGCACCTCGTGTATTTAAGCAGTCTATTTCTTGAATGATTTTTTTCTCATTTATAATCAACATTTGTCGATAGTCACAAATGAAATATGTCTGCATAATGTGCAGCGTAGCTTCAATGCAGTGATAACATACACCTGTAACAGCAACTGTTATTAAATAATCTGTCACTGCTGTATGTGTACTGTATGAACACAACTTGAATATTGATTAATTACTAGCCTGTTCAGGTTGAAGCATTTTTTCTTTCCCACACACTGCACCAGATTTTTAACAACCACATTTCTGTGGGAAGGGCTGATATATTTCTTTTTAGCTTAACAATAATGCTCAAATATTGGATAATGAGTATTATCCAATCACATGAGATTTTGGTGGTTAGCATCGTAGCCACACAGGAAGACGGTTGCTGTTTCAAGCCTTAACTTAGTGATCTTTCTATGTGAAGTTAGCATGTTCTCCCCTGGTTCGTGTAGGTCAGGGGTAGGAAACCCTGGTCCTCAAGTTCCATAATTCCTGCAGGTTTTCCATGTATCCCTGGCCCAGGACACCTGATTCAAATAAAATGGATCCAGCAGCTTATCAAACTTTGACTCATTCATTTGAATGTGGTTTGCTGGGCAAGGGATACATGGAAAACCTGCAGAAAATACGGCTCCTGAGGATCAGTGTTCCCTACCCCTGGTGTAGATTTCTCTCCAGGTTTCCTAGCATCTTCCCACTATCCAAAGACATGCTTGGTAGGTTGACTGGTTGTTTGAAATTGTCTTTGGGAGTTTATGTGTGTGATTGGTTGTTTGTCTCTCTGTGTTGACCGTGTGATGAACTGACCCCTCCAGGGTGTACCCCACCCACTCTTCTATTGATTGCTGGGATGGGATCTAACTACCCTGCAACCCTTCATTGGAATAAGCCAAGGGGGCTAAGTTTGGTCCCTGAGATCCTGCAACCCATATTTAACACATCAGAATCAGTTGACTCAATAATCTCATTCACATGTCATTCAGCTCTGCATTCAGCCTAGTCACAAACCATTGAGTTGATTAAGTTGAATTGGCGAAGGGTTGCATTTAACAGATGCAGGTTGGTAGATCTTGAAGACAGGACTTGGGCAGCCCTGAAATAAAAGATACAGATAGTAGATTGAATATTAATGCCTGGTTATAACATCACTTCCCATCTTTACTCTACAGTAAATAGATACTATTGTGTCAAAACTCAGTGTGTGTCTAAGTTGCCTCAGGGTGCGTTTAATCTTTGAATGAGGTTCCGGTCAACTTGAGCTATCTTCAATATTTACACGATAAATGATACAATGACTTATTTTTTCAACCCGTGACATTTTGGCCTTGGCTCATCTTCAGACAGGAACTGTTAAAAGAGTGTTTTCTCTGAGTGCACCTCCACATACATTTACATAACATAATGCTGCTTGGATGAAAGTGGCCTGAAAGATGGGGTTGTGAATGTAAGTGGAAGCCAGTAAGGTGGTGAAAATTTAAAGGAAAAAGATTGCTGTGCAACTTATTTTGTGTCATTAGTTTTGCGTACTATACAGCTAATACTGTATATTAAGCATAACCATTCCAACAGCATGTTGTTATTATGTTCTATAAGATTAGAGGAATCCAGCCCATCCACATAATAAACCCACCATAAGTACCCAAACTATGACTTTCCATCCAAGTGATATTTATATTCATTTGTAACAATGGACAGCATAACTATTTCTACTGCTATTTAACAGTTTATTAGTTTATCTAAGCTAAAAAAGTCTGGGCAAAATACTTCATAGCAAACAGGGCAGCTGAATCAAGACAAAACCTCTCAGTGAGGCAACAAACACAACAGCTTTTTACGTTATGAACACCAGAAAGTGTCACAAGAAAAATGTTATTACTGCCGTATAAATATAAATAAGAATAGGGACAAAACATTATTATTAACCTCTTCTTGGTGAGACCTCTGTGTACAGGAAACAGCATGAAATATGGACATCAAAGAAGATCTTTGCATTTGCTGAAAAGCTCAAAAACCAAAATGATTGGGAAAAACTCAGCTTAAAAACTTTTTTAAACACTGCTACTCAAACAAAACACAGTGCCAACCTTAAGGCGTTCTGTGAGCATGTAAAATAAAAACATAAGAAAGTGGATAGTGTTCTGAAACCTGTGCCAGAAGAGCTGCACAGACTGTTGATGTTTTTAGAGACGCTCAAGATCTCAAAAGCCATATTTCCTGCAGGTTTTCCATGTATCCCTGGCCCAGCACACCGGATACAAAAGAACGGGTCAAAGTTTGATAAGCTGCTGGATTCATTTGATTTGAATTAGGTGTGCTGGGCCAGGAATACATGGAAAATTTGCAGGAAATACGCCCTTCAAGGACCAGGGTTTCCTACCCCTGTACTAGTTCTATTAATGTATTTCAGTAAAAGTAAGAAAGTAAAATAAAAAGGGTATTTCAGCAGTTCACTTACATAATTATTTTAACATTTTTAATTATTTTTATTTTTTAATTTGACATATTTTCTAATTCTTTCATGTTGTTCTTTCACACACACACACACACACACACACACACACACACACACACACACACACACACACACACACACACACACACA
>JBAMIG010000010.1:8314397-8326351 GCA_037177335.1 Kiunga ballochi | reverse complement strand
AAATCGTTTTCACCTCAGACAAATTCACCTTACGTGTAATGATGCTTTGTATTGCAAACCATAAACACCTTGCACAAACATGTGCACATGAAACATAAAAAAATAGTATACATTTTTTTATATTTAGATGTTCAGTTTTACTTGTTATTATTAATTTAGTGTCTTTATTTATTGTATATTATTTAGTGTTATTTGACTCATTGCGTGTTACATTTATACATAAAGTGGTAGATTGGATGTAAACAACTAATCAACATTCTCGCCGCCAAACTGATGAGTGTAAAGTGCAATACCCATTCAGATCCATAGTTCTGATTTCACCTCCACCTCCCGGGACGAGAGATTGACTTAAGCTGTTAAGACTCGGTCACAACATTATTTACAAGAAAATTCCAGGCAGTCCTGTGGATGGATAGATTTGCCAGCAGGAGGTGAAGTAAATCTGTGTGACAGTTCCTTTCTAACAAACTTAAACCTCCTAATTTAAGCAATTGAATGATTTTGGGTTGTTTTGATAACAGTGACCTTTAAGAGAGATTGTTTATTAGCTATGGTATGTTGTACCGTTCTACTTCTTGGAACAGAGACTGCTTCACAGAAGACCAATGGTGTTCAGAAAGACAAAATCGATAACACAAATTTTCACCATAAAATCTATGAAAAGATGAAAACAACAGAATTTCCTGAAGCAGACTGGTGTCATTGTGTCTATTTGGTTTCCTTATTGTGTACTATAAATGCAATATTCCATTTTTGAGTAAAGAGATGTATGTTTTGCTAAAATATCAGTCAATTTGAGGAAAGTGTCTCTGCTAAACACAAGCTCCCCAAATCTGGCTCACTGGGCTTTTTTTAAATAGATATGCAATTTTATTTTGATTAACCATACAATGTATTACTATCAATCATGTTGAATCATTGTTGAGAACAGCTTTCACTTTGTTTCACAAGGATTAACCCACCATTAGTGGTAAATTTTTGAGAGACCAAAAGTGAAGGTCCATTAATCATTATAATTCAATTCTTGCATTATAGACCTAATAAAGTGTCCTCTTTCAGATATTTCCAGTGACTCACTTTATCTAATCACCCCTGGCTCCAGAGAACTGAGATGCCAGTAATGCCTTTGATTTACCTGCCATTTTCTTCTGAATCACATGCTTGTGTTTGTCGACAGACTGACTACAAGATATCAGATATACAGTAGATCCTGTTCCAGGAAAATGTTCTAGGTAATAATTTTTGTTGTGGATTCTTTCATAATTTTCCAACATTCTTAGTCTATTTTTACATTTCTTAATTTTTCTCATTATTCTAAAATCAATGGAGAGTAATTTACTGTACATTAGTAAAAATGTTCACATGAAACTAGTAGTCATTTTTACTTTGAAACCTTTTATTCTGAAATAACTTTTTTCAGAGGTCTTTGCTCACTATTAGTCTTAAAAATCCATCCATCCATCATCTACCGCTTTGTCCCTAACGGGGTCGTGGGGGGACTGGAGCCAATCCTAGCAGCGAATGGGCGAGAGGCAGGGTACACCCTGGACGGGATGCCAGTCCATTGCAGGGCTAACACACAGAGACGAACAACCATACACACTCACACTCACTCCTATGGGCAAATTAGAGTCACTAATCAGCCTATCCCCAAGGACTGTGGGAGGAAGCCAGAGAGAACATGGTAACGCTACATGGGGAGAACATGCAAACTCCACACAGAGAGGTTCCCGGCTGGAGTCCTGCCCACACCAAGGCTTGAACCGGCAACCACCTTGCTGTGAGGCCACTGTGCTAACCAATTGCACCACCATGCAGCCCCTAGTCTTAAAAAATGCTTTTCTAAAATAGTCTATTTAGTGTCATGTTACTGACCTGATCAACCTAATAAGCTACAACATGTAGATATTTCTTGCTAGCACCATTTATTTTTTATTTAGCATTTTATTTGTTCACATTTTGTTGTTTGTTTTGTTGTCTTGGCCAAAACATTCTTAGACATTCTGCTGTCATTAAAACTGATCAACCTTGCATAAGTCTGTTTAAGCTTTTGCTTACCAGTGTGATTTGGTTTAAAAGTACCTGGTGAGGAGACAACACAGATAAGATGTCTATCTGAGGTGTCTGCAGACCATTAGAATTGGTTAAGAAAAAGATATTTATAAATAAACTAGGGCTTTACTTGTCCCTTTAACAGAATGTAAAAACAGAAGTGAGATATGTCAAAATACTTGCCCTGTAATCTTCAGAGTTCAATAATGCGAAGAAGGCAAAACTGAGAATGTATTCAACATGATTTAGAGTTCCTTCCCTGTCTATCTTCACATACACAAATGTCAACTTGCAGAAGCTGTTCTGAAGCACACGCCATTCCATCATGGAGAGGAAAGTAAATTGCCCTACCCCAAACTGACTGACTGAGAAAACAATGGGGACACTTATCAAAAACTTGTTTAATTCCTATAACAATGGAATTTATTACCATGAAACAAACACCTGAGTGGCATCTTTCTATCATTATCCAAACAATAAATTGTATACTCGGTCCAATGCTCACAGAGGGTACCTAGACTTCTCGGAAATAGATTTTACCAAAAGCTGCTTAGTGTGGACAGTCCATACAAGATCTGAGCAATATTTTGGGCAGCAGAATTGGCTGTGGACAATATGCTTATGATGTTTCGGGATGTAAGTTTATATCCTGTACAACCTTTGCTTGACTGTATAGCTTTTTTTCAAAGGTGGTAGACCACTTTTGTAGATGCCCATTAGCTGTGAATAACCAATCATATTAGAAGATTAAAGTAGTTTTTGACTGTCTTTTTGAGCCCTTTTTCCATGAGGAGCAAGCAATGGTATCCCAAGAGAAGGCTATTGGTCATTCAGAGTGCATGTAGGATTCGAGGCTCCAGCTCTCTGTGACATCTTCCACTTACCACTTTTGCCCTTTCCCATCCCCACAGAACTTGGAAGCATTGCTATATGTTTCTAAACATGGATGAGACCTTCGTGCCTGTGCAGTGGAATTTTTAGGTGGAGTGCAGATCTAGTGATCTGACCTGTCCAGCATTGTTTATTGTAAACCCTTATGTAAAACCTCCTTTTGAGCCAAGTTTCCAAATCCAGTTTGTCTGGTTGGAGTGTTTTGGATCTTGATCTTTTACCAGTTATTCCATTACTGTGCAATAAGTGCCCAGCTTTAGTGAATTGTATAATCTGGAGATGAGTTTGTAGGACAAATTACTTAGCCAGCTAGCACAGTTTGCTCATTTTAGGTAGATGGATTTTATAAGGGCACATTAATTTGATTCCATTTGAAAAGCATTATTGTACTTTAAATTCTTTCTCAATTAAGGTTTGAAAACAGCTATTTTCCATGCAGGTCCCTTAATGAGTTTTTCTTAGTGTTTAAATGGCTAATTTGCTCTTGGGGAAAAAGCAGAATGTGAGTTAGCAGGGACACAGGCAAGTAGAGACCAGAGAGAAAGAAGATGGCAGAAAAATTCACCTGACATAAATTGAGATGGAGTAGGATTTTCAAAAGACTCTGAGTGTCACAAAGAAAAACCAAATGAAGTCCAACCAGTTATCAGTTCCCAGAGTCAGAACGAGACATGGGGAAGCTGTTTTCAGTTTCTTTGCTCAACATGTCTGAACCTAACTCCCAGAAAAGCTCATATCAGCCAAAAACTTTCATCCATCTTTCTATCCATCCATTTTCTGCTGCTTCTCCAAGGTTGGGTCACGGGTGCTGCAGCTCAAAGAGGGAAGCCCAGACTTCCCTCTCCCAGCCACATTCACGAGCTCATCTGGGGGGGATCCCCGAGGCGTTCCTCCTCGGTGGGGGGGCTCCAGGAGTATGGGGTACCGGATCACCTTGTTTGAGCTGTCCGGTCCTTGTACGACCGGTGTCAGAGCCTGGTCCGCATTGCCGGCAGTAAGTCGGATTAGTTTCCTGTGAGGGTTGGAGTCCGCCAAGGCTGCCCTTTATCACAGATTCTGTTCATAACCTTTATGGACAGAATTTCTAGGCGCAGCCGAGGTGTTGAGGGAATCCAGTTTGGGGACTTCATAATTGGGCCACTGCTGTTTGCAGATGATGTGGTTCTGTTGGCTTCATCTGGTCCTGATCTCCAGCTCTCACTCGAGCTATTCGCAGCTGAGCATGAAGTGGCCGGGATGAAAATCAGCACCTCTAAATCTGAGAGCATGATTCTCAACCGGAAAAGGGTGGAGTGCCCTCTAAGAGTGGGGGATAGGATAGGGGATAAGTATTTTGGGGTCTTGTTCACGAGTGGGGGGGGGATAAAGCGTGAGATCAACAGGCCGAAAACGTCTGTTAATTTAAATCCAGCTGCATTAAAATAGTTTCTATTCTACATGTTTTTGTTATTTTCAACTGGAATTGATCATGATTGTAATAGCTTTTAACTAAACTTGCTTTAATTTTAAATCGTGGCGTTTTAATGTTTCTTCAAAACACTTTGAATCACCCTGTTATTGAATTGTGTCAAACAAATATAATTGCCTTGCCTGAAAGAATTTAATGTGTCTGTAATTAATGCTGCGTTTTTTTTAAATAACTAGACCAAAAAACGTCTACTTTGGTCAGGCATAGATATCTGGATTGTTTAAAAATGTTTTTATCAGTCATGTGTTCCTCTTGCAGTTCTTCCTTTTATAAGCACTCATCAAACTGATCTTTCTTGTAACATGTCTAACTAATTTACACAGAAATTCCATGGTCCTTTTCCCAGACATAAGAAGTTATGAAGTATTTGGAGAGTTTAGTCGACTGAAAGAACGGTCTTTTCTTATTCATCCTGAAATAAAACCTTGTGTGCCAGTTGGCAGCTAAAAAGTAACACAGTACTGATAGATCACTAACCTAATATGATAAACCCCAAAGTGCCCCAATAACCCTGCTCACCTTGTTGTTTTAGCTGCTATAGCAGGACTTGTATATGCAGTCCAGGGCAGCAAAAAGCATACACAGGTCTACATAGGACAGGGCCGTCCAAAGTTGGTCCTTGAGGGCTGCTGTCCTGAAGATTTTAAATGTATCCCTGTTCCAACACACCTGGTTTCCATTAAATTAACAAAAACGACAATCAAGTTCAGAATAATGACTATTCTGAGTCAGCTGTGTTGGACTAAGGATACATGGAAAACCTGCAGGATTGTGGCCCTTGAGGACCAACTTTGGACACCCCTGACAGAAGAGAAACCAAATGATTACTTCACAAAGACACCAGAATTATGATTTCAGGTTATAGTTCCACAGTCCACCTGTATCTTTGGGAAACATTGTATTTTTTGGGAAATGGGAAAAGAGATGGTTTTTAGAGGCAAGTGAAAGAAAACATCTAAGTTCAATTGGAAAAAACAGCAATTATCATGGAAAGTGGCCTCATGTTTCATCTTTCTAACAGCTACAGTGCAGCCTTGACTCTCCTTACCAGTTTCAAAATCATTCACAACTACAGTCTTGTGATGAAAGCACATCAGTGTTGATCAGACAGGTAAGCAACACACACATGGCAATCATTCTAAAACCCTACATAATGTTTAACAGAAGCCAACTGAGTCATCCAATGACACAGCACCCATACATCTTTTTTTTCATGAAAAACAAGCTGTTGCAGTTGTGCCTGTAGCAATATGTCTGCTTTGTTTATGTTTCTTTCCACATGCAAGGAAAATGATGGATGATAAATGTTTTTTTTTGTGTGTTATGCCGGTCTCATCACACCTTTTAAAGCAGGCATACTGGAACTACAATACTTTGCCATTCAATCACAAGGAAAAATTCTTCTTGAGAATGTTAGGAGATGACTTCTGTCGACAGTTAAAAGTTTCAGATATAATCTGGATTCCCTCCAGCAGACTGATTTTTCTTAAAGGTATACTTTGATTAGCAACATATATGCCTGAATGATCACAATAGAGAAGAGTAGTTGAGGAAGCTGTGTTTCACAAAAACAAAAATAGTATAACAAAACAGTTTCACAACAGTAAGCTGTTTACGTCTAGTGAAATTAAAAATGTGCTATTATCCCTATGAGAATTTATAATGGATTTATAAAACATGTTTTGTGTTTTTTAAATAAGGAATTAAAACTAAAAGTCATTGTTTCATTAAAATTAAGATTGATTTAGTAGACAAAGTAATAACATAATTGAAAGTCTGGGCAAAGTTTCAGATAAAAGACTTAAATCAAAAGATTAACCAATAAATCACATTCTCATTAACTGAGGAAGATGGTATGAGAAATGGTGTCGTAGGCTACATTTTGAGTGTAAGAAGCAGAAGTCTGTGCCAGACTGACAGACTCCTAAAGGCTCTCAGTTTGGTTAAGTTGTGAGTTAGATTAGGAATTTTTTTCTTTAATTTGGATATCACAGGTATGTTGGAGATGAGCCAGGTTGCTACAATTATAATGATCAGAGCCAAGGTTTTCCTTATAAGAGTGATGCTGCTGTATGGAATAATAAAAGCAAAGTTATGGGGAGGGAATCAAGATAGCATGCTGAGAGCTTTCAGAGGCAATAGGGAGTTGAAAGCTAGTGAAGGTTAAGGCAGGGACAGTGGCGGTAAATTTTAACATCAGTGCTGGTAAGTAGGCCTATTGTGTATTTTCTCTGTTTCTCTGTTTATTTACAGGTTGCATCTGATTACAACTTGGGGTTAGGTGGCAAAATAATGTAATCAAACACTGATAATATAATTTGAACTGATTAAACTATTAATAATTTGAATTAGTTTAAAGAACAGTACTTTTAATGTAATTTATTAAATGTGACGTAGGCCTGTTAAATTAAAGGGGAACATTTTTTTAGACAACTTTTCCAGGGCGAACACCACCTCCTGCCTAAATGATTGCTGGGATAGGCTCCAGCTTCCCCACAACCATGAATTGGATTAAGTGGTTAAGAAAATGACTGACTGACAAATGTTTCGGTGAATTAAAAGCAATGTGTTAAATCCAGGAAAGCAATCGCACAACATGCCACTGATGCCAAATTCACAGGAGTAAAGTTGCATGCTGATAACCTTAATGGTGCTGACCTTATTGCAACACATCCCTTCATCCATTTTTCATACTGCTTCATGCAATTAAGAGTCGCGGGTAGCTGGAGCAACCAACCCAGCAGCAATGAGCAAGAGGCTGGGACCGACACAGAGAGACAAACAAGCAGACAATTAGAGCGACCAGTCAGCCACCGTGCATGTCCTCATAAGGTGCGAGGAAGCCATGGCACTTGCAGAGAACCCTGACACAGTAAGAATATAAACTTTCCACAGAAAATGTCCGAGCTGAAATTCGAACAAGTATCCTTGCTATGAAACCGCCACCCCACCATGCAGCCTCATTGTGACACATAAAACATAAATCAAACCTTCTTGCTCAAAGGGGATAGATCAATTCATTGGGTTGTATTAGGTTGTAATGTAAAGCTGTAAAAAGTAACTTAGCAAGGATAAACTATAACATGCTCCATCTTTTGCTGTAATCCCTGATGTGTTGGTGTTGGATGCATAATGTACTGTATTTCTCTTACTCTTCTTATTTACCGTCAATTCCTGGTTATAAAGTTAACATGTCTTTCAATCTGTTTATAAGTTGACATTTTGAACGCTTATAGGCATCAAAACAAAAGATAAAAACAAAGACATCTCTTAATATGCCAGAAGGTTGGGATTTTTCCATTAGCTGTCATTTTAAAAGTGATCAGGAACTATTCCTAGGATTAAGATGTATTAATGTAATTGTTAGTACAAATTACCCACAAAGAAGCAGCAGCTTATTTGTATTAATCGATTGATTTGCACTTGGAGGCCTATGTTAATATTTGACACCTTTTACTTTTTCATCTATAAACCAAATACTTTCAGTTCAGACACAGCTGGCAAGCAGTTTCAGTCACGTTTCCAAAGGATGATAAATCCTGGCCAGGTAATTCCCTGATAGACTTTCTTTAATACCTCACGTTTGGAACATTGCGGCCGAAGGTGCCTCTTCACTTAATGAACACTCACATATGTCGATACAACACAATCCTGATTAACTCTTGTTAATCCTGTTAGATGTGTGCCAAAGGAGTTGCAAGGCGAGACAACCATCGTCAATTTTTATCTGAGCAAATGGCCAGGTCTTTGAGAAGGTAAAAGTCTTGCTGTTAGACTTGGCATTTGCCCCGGCCACATGGTACTACATATGGTACTATGTGGACGTGACCCCATTTTCACTTGCTTTGTCACCAAAGCTGTTGGTAACATATGTTAAACCAACTCTTATCAGTTGTTGCTGATATATATTAAGTGCCAACATAGCTGGCAGCACCCCCCAAATATCTATGGTCTCCATGACAGCAACATTGTATCTGAGATAAGGTATATACAACTATTTGTATGTATCCTCCTCTTGCTAGGCATGCGGTTGGTGCTCAAATTATGCAATTAATTAAGCCATTAATGGAAATAACATCTTTTTTTTTAAATATCATTTTAAAAGTTTAATGTGCCGTAACCTTCCAACACCCTCTTTCTTATACTCTAGGTTAAAATGTTTTTGCTTAAAGACTGCTGCCTTCAAGTTTCCCGTTTCGCATCCCTTTATTGTGGAAAACTGTGAGTGAATCATGACAGTGTCGCAGACAAAGCAAAGAAGACCAAGTTAGCTATTTCAGATAACAAACCCAAAAATCTGACGATATTTAATTAAATTCACAGGAAAAAACAAGTCTAACAAGCAAACTGTGCAAAACTGCTCATGTCCTGCTTATGAGAGGGGCCAGGATTTCTCTGCAATAAAAAGTTAGCTGGTAATTTTGCAAAATCAAAAGAGCACATTACAGTGAGGTGGAATTAACAGCAGCCTAATACCCTCATAATCATCACCTCATGCATTCTCTGTCTCCATCACAAATCACATTGTGGAAAAGTGTGGAGTAGAAATTAAACCACGATTCTCCACGTTGCAGGGAGATGATGGAGTTTTAGAGGTTCAATAAAGCAGCTGTTGTTATGGTTTTATAAGTTTGCCAAATGCTTTCTGTATTTGTTTTTTTCCAGTATTATGTTAGTTTGATGAAGTGTCAGGCTGGTTTGAGGTGGGGAGTGGTCACTGATCCGTCCATTATCAAACAGAAACTGATTTTAATGTCTGATAATCCACACTGGGGTAAACATTTATTATTATTTATGATAAAACGTGGCAAAGAAAGTCAAGAACAGTTCATTTTCTATTTAACTCAATGGCTGATTTTAATTTGACCTTGTTTAGGTGGCAGAATACGGTTTACTTTTCCTATTTATGTCAACGACTGTTTTGTAGTTTTTCTTGTCACACCGTTGCCCTGATAAATGCAGATGCTGTAAATTAGCCACTTAATGCAAACATTGTAAATAATTGGAACTGAGCTATACAACCTGCAGGATGAATGCTTGCTAGTTTGACCCTGAACAAAATCTTTTGCTGGGTGTTCTTTACTGCTCTGCTAGCTTCACATGTCCAAACAACAAAACTAGATTTTGGGTTATGGGTTGCCAGAGTGCCATTTACCTAACAAGTGATGCTTACCACCATCACACTTGCTCAGTAAGAAAACATTAGTTTGATGATAATTTGCATGTTTTGCACGGCAGTTAAGAGCCACACTTCAGGATCTTTAAATAGGAATATTTTGTTTTGTAGGTCCTTTGTCTTAAAACCCCTAAAAAGTAAGGCAAGCTCAGACAGACAGTGCCAAAAATGCCACTGGATTGCACTGGTGACCTCTGTGATCCTCCTGATCATCCACAATTTCTATAGGTATCTAAGAAAAGGTAGAGGAGCTAATCTTTAGGATAGTGTAAATAACTCTAACTCTGAAGATACAAAGAGGTTTTGAGAGTTTTATATATCAGTAAGAGATTAAGACAAAACATCCATAAAATATAATCTTCAAAGTTTCTCATGAAAAGCTTGTATTGTAAAGACTTCCGGCCACATTGTATACGTTACCATATGTAGTATATGAAGCACACATCAATGTCAAACCTCGAATTAAGGTCTCTTAGCTCCACTCCCTAAAGCTCACCTTAGCCACTAGCACTAAAAGCCTAATCTTAGCATTTACGTTAACCCAATTAACCTTCTCCTCAGCGAGTGTAAAATAGGAGAGCACAATGTGTGGCATTGAGAGTATATATATATATATATATGTATATATATATATATATATATATACACACAACAGAATAAAGAAGACTGTGAGCCAGAGCTGGCATGTTATGTATTTCTGAAAATCCCTTTTAATCCTAAATGATCTGAAATGTTTTTACAAAACCATGAGGGCTGCATGGTGGTTAACCCTTCCATGTTACCAGCATTTTCTTCTATGATAAAAAAAACACAATTTGTCATTCTATCCTTAGTCAGTGTGCATGGATGGTTAACAAATTTAGTATAGACAGAGAAAACACTAACTTAAATATTCTCCTTATTATATTTTATAATCTTTCCTTCTCAGCAATTCTAAACTGAAATCTTATTTTTAGCAGGGTTTAATCAGGCATGTCAAGAAATTCATATCAGCTCTTTTAGTATATCATTTTAAAGCATCTTTAATTGTACATTGCAAAAGCTAAAACCTAAGAATAAACATGTAGAATAAAGGACAAATCTGCTTCATTTTAAAGGTGAGAAAATGTTTCTTACTTTGCAGTTTTTAAAGATTTCTTTCAATTCATTTGGGAATTCTTTAAGAGCCAAAGGTTCTTGTTCTGTCGGAAGATAATTTATCTTCCTTCAAAGAGCATTTACCTAATTTTTGCTATTTTGTTTCTTTCTTTAAAAGCCAAGTTTTAGTCATGGAGACTTTCGAATGGAAAACAAGAAAACGTGTCACCAGTCAGTGGCTGTGTGGAGAGAGAGGTATAGAGATTTTAAATCCTGTTTTCTTGTTTAATTTTTGTTTTATTGGTAAAATATCATGGAGTGCTTAAACCTAAATCATATAAACCAAATTTTGCACAAACCCATACAACTAATTTTAAGAAATAAACCTGTCGAGTTTGAGGCCTCTCTAAAGTTGAAACATGAAGTGTTTTATTATGTAAGCTGAACATCACTTTGAAACGTGTGTTTTCAATTTCAGCAATACTTCAGCAGGTTCGTGAGGATGTAGGAATATTACATAAAACCTAAAATGGATTTGAAGATAATAAAAAACAAGTTCAAAAGATTTCTGAAATTCTGAAAAACAATTGAAAATAGACCTTTAATGCTTAGTTGTATATTGATTAAGTATCAACAGATGTGATAGGCACAAAGTAACATTGGAAGACCTATCATTTCCTCTGCTTTGTCCGTTACTTTTTCTGATCTTGCAGTTATAATTTCCCAGCATGAAACTCATGCTGTAATAATGGATTACTGGTAAGTTCATGTGAACAAAGTTATGACCACTAAAATCTCCTTTTCAAAAACAGATTAACCGTAAAAACTTAGCAGTTATTTTTCTAAAAAGATGGTGCGATATCTGATGCAATAACTGATGCACACACATTATATATATATTTATATTTTTATATATATATATATATATCCAGACCTTCTAATTTTTGTAAAAAAAAAAAATCCACATTTAACTGCACGAGAGCATGTCAGCCACATTCAGAGGGTATCCATGCTGTTTCTGAGTGTAAACATAAATCACTCATGGGATGCCTAAAATATCTTTATTTTGTGAGAAACGCTGCCATGTGTGGACAGGATTTTTAGTTGGTAATCTCGTAGCTAATCATTGGTTACTATATACTAACTCCCCATTAAGTCTTTGGGCCCTGATGTATCGTATTTGATGCATACTGTTTCTGAGACATGTTGTATCATTTTATGCTCAAAACCCTGTTTTATCATTTGATACTGGTCTCCTGCCTTCTGGTGAATAACAGAAAGCAGAAGGTT
>JBAMIG010000010.1:8294517-8310887 GCA_037177335.1 Kiunga ballochi | reverse complement strand
ATTTTGTTTAGGGGTCAAATATTGTTTCCAGATTTTAAAATTTGAATGTTTCTACCCAGATTTTCTTAATTCAGGAATTAAGAGGTTAAAAAACTGGTTGCCAATATTCAGAAAAAGACCCACTTGGCCAGTTTCTCTTAATTTCTTTTTTTATTTTCTTGGAAAGAATTCAAAGTGTTGTGTTTCTAAATGAATGACAAATGAAGAAAATAGTTAATAAGTACAGAATTTATTCAACAAACCCCCTGGACTCAAACAGCTTGACTCTGTTTTTATGTATAGTATAAAAATGTGACTATGCTTACAATATATGTTTTAAAGTAAAGGATATTTTTGTTATAATGTCAGAATTTTATGTCTTTAGTGGAGCAAAAGGCTAAATTAAACATAAGATTATACAATCATGTTATAAGATAAATGAAAAGTTAGTTTTTTCAGCATGTTGCTGTTTATGAGGTAGAATTGATGCTAGAGAAAACTGGTTACACTCGTAACCTTAATTAGCAGTTCATGTATATTATTATAAACACTTATTGAGTTTTGACATAAAGGGTCATTTTTAAGAAAACTTAACAACTGCCAATATGAAACATGGGTAATGCAATAAGAAAAAACAGAAAATAAGTTACAAAGCTTTATAGTGACATGAATTATCCAAAAAATGTTGCAAAAATCAACTTGAGTCATACAGATCAATTTGCTGCTCCTTGATGTTTTCGGTAAGTCAAAGGTTTCAACAATCATTTGGCAGGTGGTTTGTTATTCTAACTATATTTAGAGCATTTTAACTCCTTTGTAAAAAACAAATACACTAATATAAATATTACATTAATGCATATAGATAGACTGATTATTTTAGTTTTTCATTAACAATATGTTTATTTAACAAATAATACAAAGTGCCAAGCTGGTTCCACATCAGTATCCCTGTGTTGGTGTTAACTGTCCAGTCTGAGTGCTTGGGTTGATTCACAGTGAAAGGTTAATCTTTCATCGAAAACAGCACCATTTTATGTTAGTTGTAGAAATTAGAAAATGCATATAAGACTGTAAAGAAAAGTCTACAGTGACTAAAACGTAATCTGTAACAACTAGTAATATAAAAGCAATAGCTTTGTTTAAATGTTGCCAGATTGATGACGATAAGGCAATATTGGTGTTGCTCAGGAAACCACTTCTTTATTTGGATGCTTCCTCTGATTTGGGCTTGTATGAAGGAAGGAAGGGCAGGTATTGGAAACATTTGAATTGTTTTAAAAGAATGTTGCAGAAAGGAATGTCATAGCAAGACAGATCACATGAGATTTTGCTGTCTTCTTGGACCTTATCCTGCCAGTTTTTAATGCCTCTCTCTTTTTCAGTCCCTGAAAAAAGAAAAAGATAATGGTCATGATTGTGGTGCTTGTTGGATGAAATTTAGCTTTTAATGCTTGGATTCTCTTCATACCTGGAATGGTGTTATCCAAAATGAAGCCAAAAAATCCACCAATGAACATATGTGTGGTGAAGAGCACTACGATCACTTGATCCAGCTCTTTTACTCCTTTATAAAGGACACGAGAACAATAGAGACATTTGTCAAATAACATGAAAACTATCAATCCCAAAGGTCAGATCTATATTGAGCCTAAAAAAACTAAATGAACACAACCTCACACAATACAAACAGCAACAATAGTAAATGAAAAGGAAAAGGAAACGGTAGGCAATCCACTTATGATCAGCTCTTCTGTGTGTGTTGGATTGGTCATAACCTGCCTGGTCCTACTGAAATGCCACCAAAATACCAGCCACACACTAACATTTAATTGAATTGTCTTTAGTTTTGATTTCAGTAGCATCTATTATGGCATTGTGTCAGTAAGGTAATGGTAAAAGATTTATTTCCATCCAGTGTTGCATTAATTTTTTACCAAGATGCTGTATTGACCTTTGGTATTGACGATGGGAGAGTCCGATCACTATGCAAAATCATCTCCAGCACATCCTAAATATTGCTAAAGTCTGTTGTAGAAAATCTGCATATCAAAACAATGCTGAAAGATGTTGCTGAACTTTGACCTGACCAAATACTGCAACCCCAAATTAAAGCACTATCCCCACAGGCTTGTACAGTAGCCACTAAATATGATGCTTGCATCACTTTTCTATCACTAGAACAGGGTAAATCTAGACTTATCAGACCGCAATACTTTCTTTCATTCTTCCAGAGTGCAATCTTTGTACTCCCTAGCACCCTTAAGCTTTTTTCTGTGGTCAGCCTCCCTTATTAGTGGTTTTCTTATGGCCACACAGCTGTTCAGACCCAAACCTTCGAGTTCCCTTCTAACTAAGTGAAAAATGTTCTTACCACCACTATCAATTATAGCCTTGAGTTCTTCTGCTGTTTTTCTTTGCTTTAATTTCCTCAAAGGTTTAAGTGATCGGTTATGGCTTTTATTCAGTATTATGCTAAGCTTAACTTGAGTTTCTCCCTCACCTTTGAAGTGTGTGTGTTCTCCATTGTCCCTGACAGATCTTGATTATTAAAGAGACATGTATAACAGGAGCTGAAAACTTCCTAACTGTTTCAAGGCTAAAAACTACCCCTAGCTTAATTAAAGTTTTTGCTGCTTCAGTGTACTATTTGTCTTAAGGCAATCATAAACTATTTTTTAATTTTACTTTGTTTTTTTTAACAAAAGTTTCTGGTTGGAGTTAATGTTAAAATCCTGCAGTACTCTTAAATTTATGAGATAAATTGGACATATTCTAACTACATTTTCAACATTTTTCTTTTACAGTGATCCCTCGCTATATCGCGCTTCACCTATCGCGGCTTCGCTACTTCGTGGAATTTTTTACAGCGTGCGGACCCTTTGATATGTCGTTCATTGCAGTTCTCAAATATAATTGAAGGTGGCATGTCCGTTTATAAATATCTTCTTGCTCAGAAAAAGAGAGAGTGCCAACAACTACTCATAACGATGTTCTTCTCTCAGAGAAAGACCCCTGCGCAGCCTTCAGTAGAAAAAGATGCAACGTTTCATTCTGCAGTACAGTATTGCATTGTAAAATAACAGTAAAAAATAAAGCTGACTACTTCACGGATTTCACCTATCACGGGTTATTTTTGGAACATATCCCCCAAGATTAACAAGGGTTCAGTGTATACCATTGCTTAATAAAAAGCCACAAACAATGAAACACAATGACGATTGTACAATATTGTGTATTTTCCAGCATAAATAGCCATTTGTAGTTGATAAGCTGGTGACACTAAAGATATTGGTGCTGTAAGTGAAACCAGGAGTGCTACCACTGATCTGCATCAGATGTCCTCAAATGATGGAACGGATATCTTTTGAGTCAGAAAGGTTCTACTAATTTATGTTCTCAAGTTGTTGAATACTCACTGTAAATCCAGAAAAAACACTGGGGCACCTTTAGCACTCGCTTACAAACCATGTGGTCGGCAGATTGATTCCTGGCTTCCATTGACTGCTTTCTCTGGCTATATGTCAAAGCAAATTGGGAAAGACACTGAACACAACCACTGATGCATTGTTTGGAGAATGTTTATGGTGTAATACTTAAAAGCACAAAGAAACCATAGGAATGCTGTATGAAGGTCAGTGTGACTGGGTGAATATGGCATATTGTGCTAAAGCACTGAGAGTGCACTCATAAGAGCAAAAAAAAGCACTATACATCCTACAGTCCATTTTTAGCTTCAGACTGATACACCCGCCATTCTCAGTATAATTTGTTTTCCCAACCAGCCACCACAAACTGATTGATGGTAGTGCTATTTTACACAGTAAACACTAAAGAAAAAAAAGAAATATTTCTCTATTTGTTCTTTTAGTTAAGCAACATTAAACTTGTGAAGTGGGCATTATAAAGAACTTTCTGTAAACGTTCATCTCTATTTTTTTAGGCTTCGGTTTGTTCAATATGGAAGTAATTTATAGGAATGTTAGTGTTTTTTAGGGTTTAGTTAAAGAGATATGAAGGGGAAAAGGGCACTGCTTCTTAAATAAAAAGTGAAACTGAATCTAATAGTGAAAAGTTTTCAAATTATTTAAGGCAATTTTTCAATTCTGGAAGCGCCGCAAACAAAATTCAATTAACCTCCACCATGTTGGTGCAAGCAGTAATCTCAGAGATGGATCTCAGACCTTGCCAAAAAAAAAAAAACAGAAAAAAAAATCAAACCAATAAAAGTAGGAAAGAGAGTATTTGTAACTTGGATGAACTCAAAGCCTGAACCTAAAGCCTTTTCCTGTTGTAACATGGACATTCTCCAACTATTATGTACAGGACCTTCGAGCAGCAGTGGATGATCAGAAAGAGATAAAAGTCGGACACAAGGAGCCCAACTTATTGCTAATCTGTTTTAACTCAGTGGAAGTTCACATGGAGGGTAAATTTTGCAATAGATTTTCAAATATCTGTAAATGTAAATCCACTAAGGTTAAAAACAACACTGTATGAAGGTTACTTGGTGACAGAGGGGTAGCCTTTGTAAGCACCAGACCACTGAAAACCTAATTTCCTGAGTCCAAGTTGGCCTTTCATGTGGCATGTGTGATCACCAGCACATGGGTGAATACAGAGAGCCATTGAATATGTGAATGCCTGCATGTCCGATGCCCTGCTTTCATAATGCTCCTCAGGCAATAAACTGCCTAATGAAGTTGTATCGAATTGAATCAAGAACTGCAAACAGTGCTGACGTAGTTTTACTCTGAACACACTCTTGTTCAAATAACCCATCCTTAAGCACACACACATTCACATACACGCAAAAACATGCACATACATTTCCCACCCAAAGAGACAGCAGTCAAAAGTTCAAAGTACCCACTGAGTTGACTGTAAGTACCACAGCCTGTACATGTAAGAACGTCTGGATGAGCTGGAGTTTGTTTACAAAGAGCATTGACATGACTACTCTTGTGTGGAGATATCAGCTGATTGTTGAGGCTGGAGAAAGACTCGGGGGCAAGAGTGCTTTATCTGATCCGGGCAGATTACAGCCACTGACATGGGGGCTAGCCAAGAGGATTGAGAGGTAAGCAGCCTAGACCTGAGAAAACCAGACAAGCCCTCATGCCCAGTGTTGAACTTCGGATTAGCACTTTCTTGGGAGACACTAGCATCACATGACTCAGGCTCAAGGTCTTATTTCTACAGAGAAGAGCTGTTTAATCTTGAGGATTGCTCTTTTGATGGTGCTTCATAGGAGACAGTCACATAACTCCACAAAGCCAATCAATGTGTCATGAAAAGGAGGAAATAATCTGCAGACAGCCTGTGATTGATTTCTCACTCTGTCTCGGATCTCTGATCAATCATACTTGATTAAGATTGTCTCATTTCACTTATTGGATTAATGTTTCATGGCTGGATTAGACTAATTGGGTTCTACCTGTCGTGTATGACCACAAAAGTGCATTAGGTCTATGTAGATCAGAAGACAATTTTCACTACTGGAAAAAAAACACAATGCCCTTTTTGTTTTTCCACCATCCCCCTTCCCAGTTCCTACCTTCACAACCAAACCTTAGCGACTCCAGGGAAGCAGCTCATACTTCACCCACATCACCGGACGTTAGGTACCACTGGTTCGCACAAACAACCCAGAGGTACCTGTAAACTGGGAATTAACCCAGATTAAAGTCTACACAAAGATTACAATTTTGACCTGTCACCTCAGGACTGTAATTCTGTCTCTTTAACCTTTCAACTTCTTTTGTCATGCAGTTGTTGGTTCAACTATCTTACAGATATTTTTAGCCTGTGTGGGTGGAACAAAAATTACATTTTAAATGGTTGATGTGAATGTATATGTGGATAAACTCTGACTTGATTAAATAAAGCTCTTAGTGGTAAATTTACTCTGTTGTGTCATGTCAAATAACAAACATAAAATTGTTATATAAAATAATTCTGGCAACACAAAGCCCACTTTTGTGTGTTTTTAGACTGACACATGTCTCTCTCTTTAAAAAAAAAATACATTTACATCCTTCTTGGACAATTCCCACCAATCTGGACACCCCTCTGGTGCTTACTGTACTTTCCCCAAACAGTTACTGTCATGTACGATAAAGACAAGATGTCCAGATTTCCTTTTTAGTTACTGTCTCAAAGGCTCTTACAACACTGACATAATTATATTTAAAATAATTACAAGACGACCCCATCAGCCCTTTTTCCACAACAGTGCTGCATCAAAATACCATGTGTCCATTGGAGGAGAAAAAAAATGAAAAAGCCTTAACGTGAAAGTCCCAACAGTGCTCCCTACAGCCTGAACTCCTCCTAACAACTGCTCCAACCTTGACTGTGGCTGACCAACTAAACTAAAAGCTGAATGATTTTTATGTCCAAATCCTAATTTCTAAAGAACAATAACAACAAAAAACACACACATACACACATTCACAGTTGGTCAGATGAGATATAGAAAAAGTTGTCTGTCACTTGGAAATCTAAGCTGAAGACGAAAAGTAAAGTGTTTGCCATCTGGGTCTGAGGGATTTGGGAACACCTTGACCTTAGGAGCTTAGCTGGCAAAACCACTGCCATCTTTTTAAGCATAATCTGGGAGTGGAAGCAAAGACGCACAGCCTCACTCACTACTGGTGCATTGTGTGAGCCAGATATAAATATGTCATAGTCTGGTATATTTCACAGCTATATTTATTTGCATGAGTGTTTGTGTTAAAATTACCCGTGTCAATGATGCCAGGGTTGGAGTGGAACCAGGTAGGTAACACAAGACCACTGAAGGTAGAGAAACCAAGGATGAGGAGGTTGCGTGATGAATTTAGATCAACATACTGGAGAAAGGAAAGGAGACAGAGAGACTATGAAATACAAATTGTAGAAATTGGTTTATCAACACTCAGATGCAAACCATTACTTTGTTGTTCTGTCTCAACTGGTTACCATTGCTGTTTTGGAAATGATCTGGAAATGTGATTAGAAATAATCTGGAAATAAAAAAATTACCTAAATTCTATTTTGGTTTGAGATTCTGACTAGATCATGACAGTTTAATAAAGGCCACAATGGGGACAAGTCATGCTATTAATGTGCTCTGAGAGGCTGATCTGATTGCAGAAAAGCTCCAGTTTTTCCGCCTCACTATTTAAATCTGGCCAATATTATAAGAGACAAGGTTAGATACACACATGCGAATCCAAACGCAAAAAAGAAATGTTTCACTTTCCCTTTGTATCTGTTCCATTTGCTTTACAGTCTCATGTATTTTTCCATTAGTCTTTCTGAAGAACTGAAACAAAATACCAGACCTTTCTGTCCTTACTTTGAATGAAGGCATTTTTTAATTCCAACCAATACCTTTTGATGCATCTACTAAACTGTTTTTCCTTCAAGTCTTTGACATTGAGGGAGACTCAAGTGATTTGTGCTCATTTGTGACAAATAGTTGTTAGAATGTGACAGGAAAATAGTATTAAATTTAAGCTTTTTCTGAAGACTGATTAAAGAAGCTCCTTAATTGAAAAATACCTTTTTGGGATGGGACTCCCAATACATGTGAGTCACTGAATTCAGTGTTGTGCAAGAGCATAGGAAAGATTTGACTATTGCTTTCTATCAAATACTCCCTAGGCCTCCCTGCTGCTTGTTTTTGTTATCCTCAGTAAAAACCCAGCATGAATGTTTTACACACAGCATGACTTTTCTACTGCCAAACCATTCAAATCTTCTGCAAATAAATCCAGCAAAAAGTTATTTGCAGTTTTTTATTGGATAGTGGAGTGCTGCAGTATTTTCCACTTTCAACAAATCTTTTGCCAATTTTCTTCCTAATGTGTCTGTTGTGAAGGAGGAAAGATCAACATTGTGAAACCTAGGAAGCATGATGTTAAAGCTCAATTAATCATTGAATTGTTGTTAATAAAGTTGAAATGATTTTTATTCACAATTGGATGGTTTTAATCTTTTATCAAAATTGATACTCTGCTAATATTAATCGTAAAATCTTCGTAGGTGGCTTTAATGAGCAGTGGCATAGGACCCCGTCCTTGGTTCTCCTCTCACATGCTGAAATGTGCTGCTTGCAGGAAAAATGTCAACATAAGACCCTGGTTTACTTGGTAGCTTGTAGCTTGATCAACCTCCCAGTATTTCTGCCAAATAATAGTAAATCTTTATTATTAAAATGCATTAGTTGTATCACCTCTTAGGAGGTAGCAAGTGCCATGTTACAAATAGATCTTTTTACAATCATCCAATGAGATCTATGGGATGGATTTGTGCTTTTGAGGGGTGAAAAGCTAACCCAGCTAACCCAATCTGGCGACAGACAGAAGCTCAAATTGTAGCAGCAGCAACTTGCAGCAGGATTTTGTGCAGCTGTATCAACCAGAATACCTCACATCATACTGGAGCCTGCTAGGGCTGTTGGTACAGATCAGTGCAACAGCACTAACCACTCAGGCTCATACAGCCCATATTGAGATACAGTGGTGTTCTTAAACTACTATGCTTTGTAGATGAAGGGATTCTGGATTGATTCACATCTTTCTAGTGGCCTCACTACCTCCCACCCCGCTCCCCAAATGAAGAAAACAAACAAACAAATAAACAAAACTAACACACCAACCACCTGCAGCTTCTGGCATTTTCTCAAAATTTGGCAGTAGGTGGAGTTAAGTAAAAAAGTAGGGCTGTACTTTCTCTTAAAACCCATAAAAACCCATCTGTGCTCTATAAAATTGCTAATTTTGAAACCCTTAAAAAAACAAAGCATCTTATAGCCTGAAAACGGCATGGGTGCATGGACCTTTCATCTTTTTCTGTGAAGGGTGAATTTAATCTGTAAACCCAGCTCACAACTATGTTTGCCTACAAACATGAACCTCCCAAAACTACAAGAACCTCAGCATATTTTGTTGGTTCCATTCAGTCTCACCAGTCATTAATAATTTCCTTAAATAGGAAATCTGAAAGCATCTGGCAGCTTATTGCTGTCGCCTGCCCTAGAAATATTTTAGTGTTAACCAGTAACGTGATTGGGTAGATGGGAATTAATTTAGCAGTCTGAGTTTTTTTTTTTTTTAAAAACCCTTCCCCCTCATTGTAAAATTGAACTTTACGATATCACCGTGCATGCGGCATAATTAATACAGTCAGAGAGTCAAGGAAGAATCTCTGTGCATATTGGTCAAGGTCAAAGGTCAGAACTAGATACTCATGACCTTGGAACCCTTTGGCTTGTTTTATACTGTGCTTATAAATCCCTGCCGCACAACAACATGTTTTCTGGATCAAAGCCCTTTTAAAACTGCGTGAAACAAAGTAAAAATAGTCTTACAGTCAGTCAAAAGAAATATAATTTAAATTAATTAAAAAAGAAACCCAATTCATGCAAATTTTTATACTAAAAAGCTAATGGACCATCCATTTATCATTTTGTGTTATTTACAATTTATACAGTAAACCTTGGTAATTTATTCAGTGTTCTTGGCATTAGGATTGTCTGAAAGTTCCCCTAATCTCTTTCATAAACTTTTCATTTGCCACTGTTTATTTCTTAGTTACTTATTTTCTCGCAGACCCACCTTCATTTTGTGTCTGAAAAAAACAAGCTTGAATAATTATATCCTACATAACAGGTGGTTTAGGTTGTAGAGCTTTCATCCAAATAAAGTATGTCATAATAGTTCCTGTGTTTACCTGGAGGTTTGATATCCCCACAGCAGCAATCATTCCAAACATAACAAGGAACATGCCTCCGATCACAGGATCAGGGATGGTAATAAAAACTGCTCCAAACTTCCCAAAGATCCCCAGGACAATCATCAGAATTCCAGTTGTCTGGAGAACTAGTCGACTGCCAACCTAGCAAGAAATGATCTTGTTAGAAACCGTAAACAAAATATTTTTCACCTAAAGAATGCATTTATGGTTAGGAAAGTATATGGAGAAACAAATGACTGGATAACAGTGTTAACTCATAATTAGCTCTTTTTTTTTAACTTGTATCTACATATTAGTAACCTACACAGATAAAACACAAACTGAACTATAAAGTCTGTATTAAACTCTCTTTTCTTTTGCATCACAAGAACACAGATATGTGTGTGTCGTTTGTCAGAATACATCTGATCAGATCAAACTCTAATAATATTTTTGTTTAAGACAGGTTTAATCGATTTAAAAAGTAACTATGACTCCCTTGTATTTTGTCATTTGTTTAGAAATTACTTTGATCCAAATAATTGTCTAAAATTTGCAACAAACCGCCATTGTTAGTAGTAATGTGTAATCACCTAACGCGTAACTATAATGTACTGGAACCATAACATGTGTCACTAACAACTAAACTAATGCAAAACTTTTAAAATAGTTGTGAGTCTTTGAGATTTTTAGTGCAGTATTTCCCAATCATGGTCCTGAAGTGCTCCTGCACCTGAGGGCGGTGCCTTTAAGACATGCAGGGCTGGGGTACTTGAGGACCAGGTTGGGAAACACTGGTTTAGTGTACCTGCTTACATGGATTCCTTTACTTCCTCCTGATTTTTTTTTTTTTTTTTTTGCATATTGACAGGATATTTGACGTCAGTCCCTTAAATTGAAAAGTTACAAATACAGATTGAGGCAAAAATATTTTTAAATGTTTTTATCCAAATGCCTCACCATTCCTTCTCCACATCAACAATTTTGCTCCTATGCACAAACATTCAGACATGGAAAATAGGAATAAATGATCACAATTACAGTGAGAACAAGAGAAACATTTACAGTATATATTTGACAGCAGTGTCAACATGGTATAAGTGAATAAAAACAAGAGCGAGACAATGAAATGAACATTTTTTTTCCCGTTGTTTTTAAATGTGTGAAATGTTATAAGCTGGTGAACTCTTTAGGCAGAGCTTTCTCCAACATTCACCACTTAAGTATCCCCATATGCTGTGTTGCCTCTAATTACACCCCCCATTGAAAAAAAAAAGCCCAGAAGCATTTGGTGTTAAGATACAGTATATGTTGTTTCCTGGATGACCAAGCAGGCCCACAGCTGGCTTTACCATACATACAGATGTTGAAAACTGGGCCGCTGAGCTGTGCTAAGAAATCTGCAGCCGAGAGTCCTTTGTGCGTTTTTTTTCCTTTACACATTCAACTGTGCTCTCTTAGTGTCCTTCTCTGCATGAAATATGTATTTACATAAGGAATGTGTGTATGCTCGAATTAGAAGCAGCACAGAATAATATAAGAGGGCCTTGAGAGGTTTGTGTCTGGTGAGCTTCAGCTCACATAGCAGGACACTTCAGTAGACTTGGGCAGTGTGAGTCTTTGAGATTTTTAGTGCAGTATTTCCCAATCATGGTCCTGAAGTACTCCTGCACCTGAGGACGGTGCCTCTAAGACATGCAAGGCAGGGGTACTTGAGGACCAGGTTGGGAAACACTGGTTTAGTGTACCTGCTTACATGGATTCCTTTGCTTCCTCACGATTTTATCACAGTAGTCAGCAATAACTGTCAGGAACTAGTGTCCACAGCTCCATTTATTTATTTTTTTATCACTATTTTAGAATTGGCACAAACCCCTATCCACTCACACAACTTCATTTAACATAGCAAAGCTCTGTTTACAGTGAGCACTTTTAATCTGATCAAACATCCAGTCAGAAAGAAAACTGTAGCATGTAAACGCTACAAGTGACCCAATCGGCCTCGATCAGAAAGAATGATCAGTAAGACTGAGACTGGTGGTTTAAACCTTTCATGAGCAAACAAACGTATCCACACTTACTTCTTATCATTTTTGTGGTGTATTCGGATGCTTGAACCACGTGGGGTTTTGTTACGTGATGTAATGAGTTTTTGGAGACGTCATGAACAATGATGGCAGCAAAGCAAAAAGGAAGTTTGGCGAAGTTTGGAAAGCATTATGGATTATTGGGCATTTTCACAGTCCAAAGTTTAAAAAGCAAAACAACAATAAAATCCACACTTTTTCAGGACAAGTACGCATTGTGCATGTCAAAAACATTATAATCAAACAAAGTCTGTTCATAACATAAATACAAATAATATCAGATCACTTTCTCCTCCAACACCTCTATCAAAACACTAAAAATAGATCTGTAGAACTGAAATAATTTAAGCAGTTGTAGTACAGTTTTTGAACTTCTCACAGGTTTCTTTTTATTTACATTCTTTAATTGATTAGTTTTATTTTTCCTCTTATTGACAGTGTATGTAAATAAATATATCACCGTTTTCCAATCTTTCTACATACCACCAAACTTTCAAAGTAAAACTTCTGTGTTAGACTTAATTCTACTAATAATCTTCAGAAATGATTTTTTGTTTGCAAATGATCTAAGTGACCACTGTGCGTTAGCTTGTGTTTGAGATATCAGGCTCTCTAAAAACAAGCTCTCAGCAGTATAAAAAAATAAACTTTTTTGTCTGAAGACTTTCTGACAGGCATTTCTACGTGATTTACTTTGTAGTGACTGAGATGGAATTGGTCTGATCCTTAATGTGGATACAGCCTGGAATTATTTCCATTTGGTCTTCTTTTCCATCACAAATTAACCTGCTGTTTATAATTAAAATCAATATTAAAGAAAGAGATAATCCATGGTTTTCCTCTGAGCTCACTGATTTAAATCATATTCAAAACCAAGCATGGGCAAAGGCCAATTTCAAATTCTGCTTTTCCATTGTTTAAATTTTAGCATCTCTTAAACTCCCCATCAAGAAACTCTTATCTGAATAGTTCTTTATTTTGATGTCTTCAAACTTAAATAACCTCTAAATTCTGGAAAACGATTGGGTAAGCCTAAGCTTACTGCTACTGATTTATTCCCTCATCAAATTATTCATTACTCCCAGCTGGTAACAGATGATAAACAATATATTATGGATCCTTGAAATGAATATCTTGGCTCCAATTTACTAAACGTTTGTTCATATCGAAAAAAATCACAAATTTTCTGGCATGCAAAAAAAAAAAAACATGTTGCAGGCTGATAAGCTAAGTGGACTCACTGAGAACCTCACCTGTTAGGAGACCAAAAAAGCAGAAAAGCACAGTCCATTTTGTGTGTTTGGCTTGAATGAATCTGCAATATGGGCATTTCTGCCAGAATCTGTAAAATTGTGGTGGTATATGCAGATAAATCAACTTACAAAACATGGAACTGATTACAGAACTTTTGTGTGTGTGGTTTTGAAAGACACAAACTGTTGCAGTTATTGAGAAGGCGTAGACAACAGGAAGGGCAAAAGAGTCAGCAAATCTTTTCTTCTTCTATGTATATTTTCATCAACCAAAGGGAAGGATTATTTTTGTTACTCCTACAAAAGTCAAGTGTGCTCTGCTTCACCAGTTCGCATTTCACCCATGCTGCTGTCTTCTCCCTGCAGCTCGCAGAAAGTGAGCTGCTCCTCAGAATTGTGCAAACTAAATCCTCCTTTAAAGTTATCAATTGTGCAATCAATCTTATAGTTGATATGTCTTTGACTGCTTGTTTCATGCTTTAAAATCCAGTGTCCTGTCTAGCCCTTCAATTCTTGAAGGAGCTCCATAGTTTTTTTCTATAGTTTTTTTTTATAGTTTTGCATATAAATACATTTTTGCTGCTTCTGTATTTAATACTTTAAATGTTCTCGATCCCAATAAATCTCCAGAGCCAGAGAGCCTGGATCCCAATTTACTAAAACCTTTGCTGAACTTATAGCTGAACCATTAGCTAATATTCCCTCTCCACAAGTTCAAGCTGTTGATGTCATCTCTATGAGGACCACAGAGGACACTCCAGTTTGCTGTCTCAAAGCATCATCTCAGAGCACCCTCAGCATTGTTAGACCAGGTTTGAACAGTCTCTCAAATGACAAGCTGTCGCTGAACGATGGGCTCTCTATGATGAAGCAGCAGTCAAAAGCTAGCAGTTCAATGTCTACCGTGCAGATCTTCTCCCCAACAGCATCACATCCAGGATGACACCAACGCTGCCCAACCAGCACTGCAACTCCACCTCCCCCCAGGTCTCCGCCGAGCCGTTCATTGTGGTCTGCATGGACCGTCTTGAAGCTGTGTACAGACGCATTACAGTCTGGGATGTGTTCGTGGAGCATATAAAACTGCACTCTCTGTATTCTTTCTGAGACCTAATTAGCACCTGGAGCTCATTAATTTTGTTAGCTAGCGACCACACGATACCCATCACAACAGTTGGAAAAAAATGTTTAAATCTCCATAGTTTGTTTCTCTGCTTCATGAGAGACTCCAGTCCAGCACAACCTCCGCCAGCATGAAGTCTTCTGTATTTACCCAAACTGGCAGCTGATGTCTTAAAGAAAGATGCATTACAAAAATTACAAAACACGACAGTTAACACAGAGCTACTACTGTTTGCTGCCACCTAGCGATGCATTCCATGATAACAAGGATTGAGAGAGATTTATCAAAGCTTCATAAAGGTTCATCAAAGCTTCATCAATATGCAGATGATACAAATGGTTATTCTTGTGCTTCCTTTCTGTTCTGTGCATTTTAGCACCAACAAAAAGTGTTTAGCTTAACTGGTTTAAAATGGTCTTAGCCTCAACTTGGAAAGTGGCTTTTATGCCGTAACTCTTGTTTACTTGTTGGCCATTGTAAAAGAGATTTCAATCTCAATAGGACTTGCTTTGTAAATAAAAGTTATAAAGAACAAACACTTTAAACAATGAATGCAAGCATGCTGAATTATAACTAACAAGCTCATTTGCATCTATAGTTCCTATAAGCAAGTAATAGAAAAATACAAAATATGACTAAATGTAGAAAAATAATTTATGAAATATGACATTAAGACATTATTATTTTAGAAATGCAAAACTGCTTTTACCTACCTAACTAGTTTTAGCCGGAGTTTGTGTTGTATTTTAAAGCTGGAAATGTGGTGAATGTGAATGGTAGAGCTTTTCAAAACTCACTACCCTTCACAGAAAGTCTTTCTAAGTTTGTCACTTTTCTGTGGAGGCCAAAAATGGAACAAATCTCCTAATCTGTATTTTGTGATTCCATTAGTCACAATCAGAGGAGACTAACAATGAAAGCTATAATATTTTGAACTTAAGTCAATTTGGTTTATTTAATGAAACGAGTGGTCAAATAAAAGCAAAAGTAGAGTTTTGTTAAAATTGCCCAACAAGTTCAAACAAACCCGGTTTGTTGTAAATGTGTGGTGCAAAATAATACACAAAGTTGGCAGATGGAAAACCAGGTAAAATGTTTAAAGCACCAGAGCAGCTTGGTAGTGGGGAAGACTAAAGAAAGACAGTAGGTATTAGACCTAGAATATATACACAGTAAATGAATAGTGAGTTTGTGATAACTATTATATTTGAAGACATTGGTTTTGTTGCAAGGACCATTGGGTACCTTTGTAATTCCAAGTGCAGCAATATTCTGGCTGTAGGAGGTAGTGCCATTGCCCGTTCCCCACAATGCTGCCAGGATGCAGCCGATACCCTCCACTGCAATCCCTCGATTGATGGCATGGGTTGGAGGAGGAGGGGCACCAGACAACCGTGCACAAGCATAATAGTCACCAATTGATTCCATGGTAGATGCCAAGACTCCTGCCATCATACCCAACACTGAAGACAAACTCACTGTAGGCAAACCCCACTGGCCTGTGGAAAGAGTACAAAGCAAACCTTAAAGACTTTATTTTTAGACAAACAGAGCTTCGTAGCACAGTGGTTGAATGTGCAGTATTTTCTTTTGGGTGAAGGCTTGGCAGGCTGCCACCATGTGACTAAGGAAACAAAGAAGATTGGTTTGTAAAGCATGAGAGAAGCATTTATTGCTCAAACCAAGGCAAGATTTATATAGACAGCTACACAAAATATCTGCCAGAATAATGCATACCATGCTGACTTTCCTCAAACCTTTATACAAACATTTGAATAGTCCCAAACATCCTGCTGGGATTTGTTGTCAAATACATTGTAAGATTCTAAATTAGTGTACTACAAAGCCGTCACAGAAGAAAAAAATATTACTTCACCAGTTAAATGTGAGGATCAGACCTTACAGCATGAGAGTAACCTAGACTGATCTAAAATTTTTACTTTTTTTTCAAAAATGAACATTTGAAATGAACTATTTGCAAAAAAGTTGGGTTATTCTTTGTATGTAAATACGAGGAGAATTAAAGTCATGGATTTAGCAGATGCCTTTTCCTTGGCTGTATGGTATTTTTCCATGAAGTAATGTAAATTAAGTAGATTAGGAAAAATGATAGGAGGAAGATATATTATTCTCTTTAATGGGCTTGACATAGCAAGACTACCTCACTCTCTTTCTCTCTGTCTCTCTCTCTCTCTCTCTCTCTATATA
>JBAMIG010000010.1:8260891-8290725 GCA_037177335.1 Kiunga ballochi | reverse complement strand
ATATATATATATATATATATATATATATATATATATATATATATAAACTGCTTATTAGAAACAGCTACTGTAAGTAGTTGTAACTGTCTCTCTAGTAATTCTCAAATCTTTTTAGCTATTTTTAACATTAACATTAATAAAGCCCTATTTTCTCACTCTATTTAATACCTTTCTTGTGAAGAGAGAGAGTGTGTTTCCTACAAACTCTGTGGATATTTTAAACTTTAAATGCAACAAAGAGCCAGTATCCTCACATACTCCCGAGAGGAACTGCTCGAACTGTGCACAAAAGGCTGAGCCAGAATACGACATGCCATCCCAAAAGAAATTAAATGAAGACATAGAGGCTGCAAAGCTGGGGCCAAGTTAAAGGCTCAGCTAGTGGGGAATTGGAGGAACCATAAACCATCTATTACCTCTGTTATCTTGGAGAATGTGAACTCGCTGCCAAATAACAAGCAAATCTATTGTGAAAGACGCCTGATCATCTTTACAGAGACGTGGCTAAACCACCTGCTGGGATTCACTGCCACGAGAGCAGAAAGAGACACCCAAGCAAGTAAAAAAAGTAATGGTGGAGGACTTATGTATTTCAACAACCACTGGTTTAACTCAGAACATATCTCCGTATAGACAATTTTGTGTTGCTGTGACCTCAAATTGCCCTGCAGCCATACCATCTGCTGAGGGACTTCAGTCATGTGATGATCGCCATCTGTATTCTTCAAGAGCAGCCACTGTAAGTGAGGATATCCACTTTGTTCCACGCTGCTATCCAAATAACAAGCCATGGCTAGCACAACAAGCTAAAGCCAGCTATAGGAGGAAGGTGGAGCAGAATTTGACATGAGGGAAGTATGGGAATGCATTAGAACCATCACATGTCACAACACAAAGACGAGACCTGTAGGTGGGACAATGGAGAGGACAAATGAACTGAATGATTTATTTATGAAGTTCTATCAGCCCTTGTCCCTCTCACTGTCATCAAAGCTACCTCTCCTCATTCCCTCCATACACTTCCCTCCAAATGTCCCCAACACAATCTCCGCCTCATATCATCGTAGACCTGGTCAGAAAACCGCTCCGGCCCAAGAAAGTAGTAGGTCCAGACAAAGTGTGTCCAAGACTTTGAAGATCTGTGCTGCAGAACTGGGGGAGACACTACAATGGATCTTCAACCCTAACTTGCTGCTAGGGAGAGTGCCCACCCTGTGGAAGACATGCTGCATTGTTCCAGGTCCAAATAAATAGCCTAGCGAGCGGAATAGCTACCAACCGGTGGCACTCACTTCACATCTAATGAAGACGTTAGAGCGGCTCTTCCACAGCCTTTTCAGACCCCTTGTGCGACCCGCTATGCACACTGTCTTCAGCAGCTAGAGAAGCCTGTCTTGTGAGACTGTTCCTGCCCAGGTGTAGGACCAACAGACACAAGAGATCCTTTGTCCCAGAAAAATCTGTGCAGAACATGCACGGAAAACCTCTGAGCCTCAATGAGAAACACCTCCAAAGTGGTGGAGAACCAGGGGGCTAAAATGTGGTGAGACTCCAAGATTCAGACCCACAAACTTATGGTAGGTTATCTAGTGGACATAGTAATCATGGATAAGCACCAGCAAAAAGCTGTAGTGATCAATATATCCCTAATATCCAGAAAGAGGAACACACAAAACTGGAGAAGTACCAAGGTCTCAAGGTAGACATGGAGAAAGCCTGGAAGGTGAAAACCTCATTAGTACTGGGAGCTGTGTCTCCCATGCTGGAGAAGTGGTTCCAACAGATGCCTGGAGAAGGAGCAGATATCTCCATCCAGAAGAGTGCAGTCCTGGGAACAGCTAAATACCCTAAAGCCTAAACCCTAAAGCTTCCAGGGCGCTGGGGGTCTACCTGTTCCAAGCATCTCATTTGCATCTCCACAAATGATTTTGTCAAGAGTTTGTGAGTTTACAAAAGCAGAATGGGAGGGAAAGCCTTGATTTACTTTAGGAGGCATCTACTTATTGTACCTTCAAGATAAAGAAGAATTATACTGCGTGGCTAAAACAGTTACCTCTATGATTGAACCATTCCTTTAGGTGTGCTGAGGAATATTAAATCAACTACTTTAACTTGTTTTACTCTGTTTTTTAAAAAATATTTTTCCTTTTTCTTATACCATAGCATGTCTTTCTTACCTTGTGCATGTCTTTTTTTAACACATTTATTTATTAATTTTCTATAGATAAATTTAGGACCATATATGTACATATTAAGATAAAACATTATGACTTTCCCTTTAAATGTTTGTAAAATGACACGTACCTGGATAAGGGACATGGAACCATGGGGAGTTTACAACAGCATCCAAGCTTATGTCAGTTCTTGCTGCGAAACCGTATTGGTCAGACTTTGAAGGCAGGACATCAGAGACGGTCAGTACAAAGCAGAGCAGCCAGCCGCCACACATCCCAAACAGGGCCTAGAAATTGTTTTCAGAGAGAGACAAAGAATATCTAAATAAAGTTTAATGTTCAATCACTTTAAATGTTATTTTAAAACCTCTTGGAAGAGGTGTATTAGTTTAGAAAAGCCACACTGACAATGTCACATAAGATCCAACTTATTCTCAAACTTTACTATCATTGCTCATACAGCCAACTTTTCCTGTTGGCCATTTCATTTTCATCAAAGACCAGAGATAGTTCAGAGAAAACCAACAAATTGACAAATCTGGCACAACCATAGCAAACAGTAAGAAACATCTGAAGCAGTTTAAAAAACCTTTTACATCCTACATCCTTCATCAACTTAAACATTTGAAGATGTTAATGATGTCATAACTACTTTTACACTGCCATTTATGGTACTTTGCACTTGCACTGGGTTTGCATGCAATATGCTGAAGGCAATGGGGTATAGTTCTGTATAGGTCAAGTCTTCCCTTCATTTTGGAAGGAAAGAAGGGTTTGAAGCATTTTTAAAACATAGGCTTTTTCAAAAACAGGCCAAAAAAAAGCTAGCAATATGCATTTAGCTATCCCCTTGACTGCTATTTTTGTTTCAATAATAGATGTGATACATTACTGTTGCCTTAGCACATATATGTTCTTGTTCTTTCATATTATAATATCTGGTTGTGTTCTCTTACAAGATAAAGACAGATGCTTAATAATTCTCATTGCATAAATATTTAATTTTACGGATACTGACAAAAGAAACAATCAGACTTTGTTGTTAGACTGAGTTTGGCCTGTTTTCTTTCATTCTGACCCATCCTGTAGAGTTGCTACCCATACATCTTTCAAAGAGCTGAAGTAACAAACCCAACTGACTTCCAGGTATCTATTTTACTATTTCTCTCCTAAACCAGAGGAATTCTGTCAATTCTTTGATATTTCCACACTCTTTTTTTCATGCTTTCTTTTCCAAAATCACAATTTAGGTCTCTGTCTGTCTGCTTTTTGTTTTTTTTACTGTTTATGGATTGTTACAAACAACTTTAAAGGAGTTTTTTCCCTCCTCCTTAAAAGGGAGTTTTCCTTTCCACTAAGTAGAGAGTGAAAATATTGTCAACTCACTCTATTATCTTAGCGAACTGACTCACAAGTCCTAGTTTTGCTTTTGTCTCCTTGTGCATCTGCTGTTCCGACTGACTGCTCCACAAATGTAATGTTTTTTTTTGCCAAGTTCTTACTCCAAGAGGAATTTAGGATGTTCAGATTTCAATGCACCTTAAAAACCTCTATGCCAAACATCATATATCATTCAGCAGATTTTATTCCAGTGAAAGTTGTTTGATTGGTGCCAAAAATGGGGATAAAAATCTATTTTGTTCCAGGTACATTGGAGTAATAAGATAATGGCAACAGAATAACAAGATTACTGACTTTGTAAAGCAAAAACATACAAACAAAAAGAAAAAAGAAACATTAACAAAACAACACAAATAAAACCAGATCTATTCACATTTCTGCATCGACTAACCCAGTCCCTTGTCCAAACGGTTTTTTTATAATATACCTGTGTGAAAGAAAGGGATTAGATGTGAGTTTTTGAACTTGATTTTGGGTGTGTTGTGTGTTTTGGTATGTGAAACACTTTGGGTTGCTATTTGTTTGGAAAAAAAGCTTATATAAATAAAACTTTGATTGATTTATTGATTGATATTATCTGTCACTGCTGTAACCTTCTTTTCTTAAAATTGTCTTCAAATTATCCAGAACTATTTGAAAACCAATTATTTCAAGAGCTTATTATAATCAGTGCTAAATGCAAAACTAACTTCTTCCATCTATCAATCAATTTTCTGACACTTATCTGGGCTTTACCTGCAAATACAGTTACTTGACCTGAACTTTGCAGATAATCCTCAATGTCCTCTTCCATGGAGAACATCTAAGCATTCTAAAACTCTCTAATACAACTTAATCTCTCCAGCCAGGGTGTATACCAAAAAGTCCTCTGTTTCATTATGTTCAAACCTGTATACTGGTTTCTTTAGAATCAGAATAAAAGATGCTATTGTATGAGCCCTTATATGATGCCCGAATCTCTCACTTGATCTCTCAACACCCAGTTGACAGAGTTGACAGAGTCTGCCTGAGACCTAATAGCCATGAAAGGATTCTGAAATTTACTGTGTACAATAAATGCAAATTTACTCCACAGACTCATACAGATACTGTCTGTCTAACAAGATAACAAATAAAATTATGGACCAATTTTCATAAAATTTTCAGGAAAGTGTCCAAATGGAACAAGGAAGAAAATACTAAAATTTTGAGGTGATCCGGATAACCATCTGGATTCAGAAATATTTCAAAAGATTCTATATCATTGCCAAATAAGGCCATTTTCAATCACGTGTGATGTCATCATGAAGTGACAAGGAAATGTTGCTGCTGTACACATCCTTCATTGCATTCAGTTTTACATTACAAAAGTCTTATTTGCAGTTTTATGATTATTATATGTTGACTTTTTTTTATCATTGTGAGAAAGTAATAAAATGCTTGGTGAAGGTCTGCGCTCCCAGAGTACTTTTTAAGTTAATAATTAAATGGTCTTCATCAGTAGTTTTCAGTCTATTTGTATGGGACAGTACGCACCTCTTCTTCCTCCCAGTAGTTGGAGTAGATAGTTATTATCTGTTCATATCAGCATGAGCACCACTAGGACAAGAAGACTCCTGATCCAGGAATCCAGGAAGTTTTCTTCCTTCTTTTTGCTCCTCCTATTGGTTTCTCCTTATGTTGATCACAACTGACATGTGAAAAGAGTCTTCTAAGAAATTCAGTGGCTAAAATATTTTGGAAAATTACAATTAAAATATTAAATATTACAATATTTTGAACTATTTATGTTTTAACCTCATAGATAATTTATGTGCCTAATAATTGGAAGAATGATTGTACAATTTGTTTTAAATATGAAGTATTTGTTTTTAGACTTATATGGAGACGTTTTGTCCCCAAAGGGGAATCCTTTTCCTTACTTTGACTGAGCTCATGGCCTCTTATCACATAGAGGGCATTACACAAAACACAACATAGTACATGTAACTAGGGCTGGGGAATAACAATATATATTGACTGATAGACATGTGGTGCAATAGAAAAGAAATAGTTCAATTAAAAAGTTTGATAGAAAGTAATATGTTATCTTAAGGCTACCATCAATGGAAAATATAATTTGCAGACTAGAGGTTAGCATGTGTGAACAAACTAAAGACATTAAAACAGCTTTGTCCATCAACAATTGTTTAGTTTGACTCAGTTACAAATAGACCTTATATAATATAAATATATAATACATATAATATATAATAAACATAATATATGTTATTATATTATGTTATTAATTTATCAACAATTATGTAATTAGAAATCTGACTTCTTACATTTATTGATGAAGAACAATTAATGGGCTGTAATAAAGAAAATTGAGGATGCAACACAAACTGATCCATCATAAATTATTGTTGAAGATTCGCAGTTAAAAGGCCTTGAATTCATGTTGTTCAGTCAGAAAATATGTCGTCCTGAGCATTTGAAACCTTCACAGCTTATAAGCACTAGTGACTAGATGATAGCAAATCATCTACTACTACCGCCCCATGGAATTGCTCTGATACCAACTGATGATATCCATTTAATCAAGCCATAAAGACTGAATTGGGTGATAGATCAGCACTCTGAGCAGTCTAAATATTACAGCAGCCACCTGGCAAAATTAACACATTTAAAACTAATATTGTGAACTGAAAATAAGTTTGAAACAACAATTGATTTATGGTAAATAAAGCATACTTTTCCAGTGATATGTTAGCTGTTCAAAGAGTTTTTATATTACATGAGAATTATTTTAATGACACTCAGACAAATTTATAGAACTTCGATTTACCTTAAACTAAGTGCTTTTCACTGTCACACACATTCATGCCCCAATAGAAACCTGAGGAGGGTTCAGTCTTGCCCAATAACATCCATCCATCCATTTTCTACTGCTTATTCCCTGAACGGAGTCGCGGGGAGGTGCTGGAGCCAATCCCAGCTGGGTTGCCCAATAACACTACAGCATAAAGTTTGGAGAACCACTCAGTCAATAGTAAACTGCTGTTCTAACTGAGCTATGTTCATTGATGACTGATGGGAGATATAACAATACTGCAACAAAACACAACAGCATTTATAACTTCATGACATTTTTACTGCAGGTAACCAGTAACTACATAATGAGGGCTATGATAAACCTCAACTATCATTATGTTATGGAAAATTAAGAGTTTGAGGAGTGTAAAACTTCATACACACCCTTTTTTTCACAATAATGTTTTTGTGTCACTCAACAATTTCACCTCCTTACTTGCTTTCTTTGACATTTACCCATTTTAGTGACCACTGACAGCGACCATTTTTCAAAATGATTTATTTGTCAAATAGACCAGTCAGTCAAACTCTTTTTTTGTTCACCTTTTGACGATTGCATGGTTGTGTAAACAACATACAAAAAGCACTTTAAATTGAACTAAATATGCAGGATTTTATAGCCTTTATCATAATAGATAAACCGAATGTATACAACCTTAATGATATTAGCAACTCACAGAGAAAAGCTTGAAGAGTGGGTATTGGAAAACCTTCCACTTCTTATCCTTGTATGCAATCATCGGGACATCTACTTTGCTGAGGTATTGAGAGAACAAGAGAATCAGGCAGACTGTGCTGTGGAATAAAAGGAAAAGATAAAATCAGTCACATTTATGTCCGAATTAAGCACAACAATCACAAAAATAGGTATAAATTTACCAGGAATAAAATGATATGTACTACATAAGACTGTTCTTAATTAAGCTAAATAAAAAAAACTCAACTGAATTGGATTTAAACTGGATTTAGCTGGTTTCAATGGGATTTTAGCTGGATGAAACTGAACCATTTTAGCAGTGGAGTATCAAAGCATTTTGGCACAAGCTACAGGCGGCTCATCTGATCCCCACCTCTCTGCTCCCTTACACATGCAAATGTGGATGCCAATTTTAATACATTACCCCTCTCTTACTTCCATGTGTCTTTAACATTGCCATATTTATTAAGTTCGTTCATCCATAAGGGAAAGTGTTGAGTTCAGAGTACATGACTGCATTTAGAGCCTTCTTGGTGGCAGTAATGCACCACTAAAGTTGTTTACAACTGCCCAACACCCTAGAAGTAGAATAATAATACCACTCTTATTATGGTGTTTCTGTGTTGTCTTTATATTTCTGTCTTTTTTCTTCTGGTTTGTTTTGCTGTTTTCATGTCAATTATATAACTCAACACTTCCCCCATAACTTTTGGTGGTTTTGGTTCTTGTTTTGCATCAACTAACAAATAACTAAGCTCCTTCAAGATGCACCAAATTATTTGGGTAACCGATAGATGAGATGGATCAAAGAGTGTTAAAATTGATGATTCAAAGATACAGTAAAATACACTAACTCAGTTGCTAAAAAGATTTTTTAAAAACTTTTTTAGATGATATCTTGCTGCTCTTGAAAACATTTGCCTCTGTGATTGAAATGCTCTTAAAAAACAATGAGACAAACCAAAAAACAAATAGATAAATAACTTTATATCTATATTTTTCTTTGTGTTTTTAGCATTGACATGGAAAAGTCATGGTGAAATCCATTTGTAACCAAAACTGATTCATGTTTAAGACTAAAAATGAGAACAAACATCAACTTAATTGTTTAGAATGAAAAACTAAAAGTACGCTTCAAACTTTAGACAAAACCTTTTTTTATCAGAAAAATTGAACTATGCGTTGGTGTTGGTCAGCCATGCAGAATCACTTTTTCCAATACAATGTCAGGACTTCTATCAAAGGGAACGTAATGATGTAAAAGAAGCTTTTGATGTTTCCAACATAAACTATCCTCCTGTTTTTCTTGCATTTTTCTTTAGATTTTAATTCATTTTTGAGATGAAGAAAAAAGGTCTGTTATAAATCTGAACAAATGGTTTCCACTTCAAACAATGGGATAGAAAGCAGGTTTTGGTAAGTTAAGGCAGGCTAAGGCAGGTTAATGTTTATAACACTTTTCATTTACAAGAAAACTGTTTTAAAAACCCAATTCCAATTAATTTGGGGCATTGTGTCAAAAAAAATAAAAACAGAATATAAGGATTTGTAAATCTATCCATCCACCCATTCATCCAGTATCTGAACTGCTTATTCCATTTTAGGGTCCCTTTTAACTTATTTTTAATAAAAACACTATATAAACAAGATATTTAATCTTCAACCAAACAACCTCCATTACTGCAGATTTGAGAAGCAGCCCTCCACACATATAATCAACACAACAGGACTCCCCGGAACCCCCTTCCTTTCCCAGCAGACCCTCTGGCTGCACGAATGATCTGTGAGGAGGAGGTGTGTCTTTTTTAACAGCATTCTGCGACTACATGTGAACCCATCTAACTTGTCCTTGATTTTTTTTTTCTTTTAATATGACATAATTGAGATGCTACCAAATTTGTGAAGCAGGGATGCTCAATTTCCTGCTAACGACATGACAGATTTTTGGACTCTCCGAATTACGAGACAACTGGAATATATGATTTTATTTTCATAAAGGAGAAAGAAAAGAGAAACCAAAATATTGTCTAAAGTCATTTCTCACTCAACCATGCCCTGTTTCTCTGGTGTCCCCTGCAATGTCTGTTCCTGCTTGACTTCTTTCTCCTTGCCTGCAGCTCTGCCTGACAGGATTGCACACCTAACCCTCATCACCTCTCCAGATTAAAACACAGTTGTGTAAATCCTTGTTGTCAGCCTATTAGCCTATTAGCTAACATCAACACTCTCTGATATTGAACCCACCTTGACCTTCTTTGCTTCTTCTCCCTTTTTTTTGTTTCAGACATAGGTTTAAAGACATGTCATTATATTGTTAATAGCATAAACTTGGCTAAAGTGCATTGTAAAATACTATTAAAATAGTATTTTCTTTTTGTATTTTAATTTTTATATAATAGAAAATAATATTCTACAACGTTTAACATGATAAAACTGAGGTGTTTCATTTATATGTCTTCATAGATTAAAATATTGAGTTTTTATGAGTATTTACAAACACCATTGTGATAAATTTAAAAATCCCTCTTTTCCCATCTGATGTTTTAGCTTAATATTTGTTTCTGTGTGCAAGTGGAGTTGAATTACAACAAGATACATGCACACCTGTGGGATACTGTGCCTGAGTTCTGAGGCTGGTGGAGCACCGAGGTTAGAGTGACATGACTGATTGGATGTGGAGGTGGATGTGCTGGACCTTTTAAAAACCACAAGGATTACTTTAAGTAACAACATTAGTCTGCATTATGTAGAGATGGCAGCAGTAAATGAAGACAGAGATCATGGGGTTGTTGCTGTTGTTCAGGACAGACAACAAGTTTGATAAAAGGTAAATTAGGTGCAAAATAGGCGAACAACATGTTTGCCTATTTTCCACCTAATTTACCTTGGGATGTGTTAACAAGAGATAGAGTGTGAAGCATTTCACTCTCTAGAAATATGAATTTACTGTGTTTAAAGTATCTCATTGAAAGGCTGGTGTGAAACTTGTTTATGTTGCTGACCTTATAACCTGGTTTGTGCTCAAACGAGTCGCTGTATAAAAATGAAAATGTTGTCTCTCTTTGATACCTTTGAAGCTGAAAGTGTTTAGAATACCACAAACTATCTGAGAAGCCTGCTGGTCATGTGCATTGCTTCAGCTTACTTTCCTCTAATGGTTACTATAATAATAATCCAGCAGAGCACCTTTGGGATGCAGTAGGCCAGGGGGGTTGAGAGCATGAATAATCTGCCATTCATTTTAAGATGGAGCAGAAGCATGCAACCACAGTGAAAACAAAACGTGGTTCATCAGTAATAGATAAGAGTAAATAGTCAAACTGGCGACCTGTGAGACCGAGCAGGAGAAAACAAGTGGAGCCGGCTATTTAAGGTTTTAAAACCAAATAAAGAAATTTAAAATGAACTATAAAATGCACAAGTATCCAGTGGAGTAAAGCCAGAAGGGTTGTAACATGATTCCTGTCATATGCTCTTTGAGAAACATATGTTATAAATTACTGAGTTTTTTTTCTAAGCCAGAAAGGGAAGCTTGACCTCCACTGGGGTTCCTACTTAGTGTTAGAGGCATGAACATGCACAGACAGGTGAACAGAATTCACCTGGGAGACGGGAATGGAGACACATTATGTGTTCTAAGAAATATGAACAGAACCTTGTTGTTGGTCCATATAAACAATTGTAACAGATTTTTATGACAAAAACACAAAAGAAAAAAATAGAAGAATGGAGAGAGCTTGGTGTGAAAAAAAATAGAGTCAAACATGTCAGCAGGTCATAATTATGCAACTGAACCTTTCTAGTGTCATCATTAATCCAGCTCTCTGCCCATTACCCTCCTTCTTCTGCTCATCATTTCTTGTTCAGAGTAGTTTAGGTGACTAAAGCACATCATAGTCATAACAGTTTAGCTTTCACAAACCTTCATCTTATCTTAGTTTGTATGATTTTCTATAGAAAAGTAGTACAGATTTAGTGCTCCCATAAAATCTTCTTTCTGGGTGATTCACTGTGCTAACACCTACAAATACCTGGTTTCTGGTTTGACAGCCTACATCTTCTTGAAAGTGCACACAAGCCATTCAGGACTGGTTTCTACTATCATAATAGATCATCTTTCAACCAGTCTGTACTGGTTGTCATACTTAATGCTTACAATGTCAGGCGTTGAAATATTTAACTATGGTGATATTATTAATGCTCGTCTTCTACTATATTTTAATGCCCTTTGTTACTATTGCTGCATTCAGTACCATCACTATGATCTGCATTCTTTCATGTATATGTCCTTACTTCATTACCATAGACTGATACAGTGACATCAGTTATTTATGAAACCTTTGATGCAGAAATCATTCTTAACTCAGCTCTTTATGCAATACCCTACCAGTGACCAGTGCTGGGATTGTTACTTAATAAAGTGTAGTTCCCCATTACTTGTAAAAAAAAAGCTGAGTAAGTAATTGGATTCTCTAATGTAACTAGTTGCTAGGGAAGTTAATAATTTCTACTTCTGTAAAATAAAAAAAGTATTTCTGAAAATCTTTCTGAGAGGTTCTCACAAGTCATTCTCAAAGTGGAGAACAGACATGTACATAAAACAATTAAACCATATAAAGTGTGTATAACTATTTTGCAAGTTATAACTTAATCAAACTTTATTGATAACCACTTTTCAAACAATAACTAAAATTAGCACAAAGTGCTTTACATTAATGCTAAAAAAACAAATACATAAGGAATCCCTGATCAAAGATTTATTTGATGCATTTAATTCCTGCATTTAATCTAGAAGAACATGTTCACATAAAATGATGTTTTGTATGTATTGGGAAGCCAATACTGGAAAACATTTTTTAAGATGAAATAAAAGTCAAATATGATATAAAATGTAAAGTAAAGTGAGCAAGTAAGAAGTGGGTGGTTGGGTACTGGCTGTGAATGTGCAAAGGAGAAATATGGTGCCGGGTGTGTGTAAGCAGTCAGTCCGGTAGCTGTTAGCAGTGCGTGTTGCTGGTTTGATGCCAGTACCTGTTAACGTAACTCGCTTGGATGCAAACTGAACAGAAGAAAAGAGAGATGGTTCCAAAAAAAAACTGAGATTGAACTCAAACTTGGGACAACAGGTTAAGTAAACAACCTGCTCTTCCAAGTATTATGACAAAAGTAAAAATTTAAACAACAAGCATGTTTAATAGTCTAAATGAAATAGATGAAACTCACAATCTCACAAACTTAGACTCTCTCAACCTGATACACAAAGACTGAAAGCTGCTGGAATTCAAGTATTTCCTTCTTTTAAAAAGTCAACAGTTCAATAACATGTTCTTGTCTTTGACCTCAGTGAATTTAAAATAGTTCTCATTGATCTTCTTGTTAACCCACCCAGTCTCCCCACTAGCAATTTGTGTGCAGAGCAACTGGATGGAATGAATGTAAACTTTTTATATCATTGAACCAACATCAACTGGTGCGTTTGGCAGCAGTTTCAGTTACATAGTAATATGGTGCATTTAATGTTCAGTAACAGTAATGCTGTTGCAAATATGGGAAAAATAATGAGATTACACTGTTACTCTGCACTGCTAAATTTGTGCTCCCCATTACTAAATGCACTTATCCATGTATACATTGTGTATAAACTACAATTGTCTCACTGTTGCCCATTGCCAAGGTCATGCTTGATAATGAGAACTGGTTTTTGAATGTTGTTAAATAAAGGTTAAATGAAAATAAAAACTGCCGATAAACTACTCTGGAGACTTAATGTTAAGCAACTTATAAAACACTCACAGAGCAGCTATTCCCCAGTGGCCTCCACATTTCTTTCCAGCCTCAATGAACAGTGACAGGCCGATGAGGTTGATGGTTGGCGCTATGGCCAGAGGGCCGATGAATTTGAGAACAAGACCCACCAATCCTGAAAAACCCAGGAAAATCTGTAGCAGGGATGACACTAAGATGGCTCCCTGTATCTGTGGAATACAAGACAAGAGGAACTTTATTAAACTCAAATCCAAAAGCGTCCGGTGTCGACATTTAAACACACCTCGTTTTCTCTGCCATGTTAATGTTCAGGTTTCACCTTTAATATTTAACACAATAACTAGCAACAGTCACAAAGTCAGGCCAAAGATCTTGGATTTCCCGAGACAAATCCAGAATTAAGCAGAAAAAAAGTTTGTACAGGCTTTCATAGTAAATGAATAAAGTATGTTATTCTTTTTATTATTAAAAGCATAAAATAGGAGCTCATCTTAAATATGAAAGCAGCAGAAAAAAAGTTTGGGACAGATACATTTTATTGGATCCCATTATCGTTTTTTTAAGCACATTACATTAGGATCTGGGAAGTGAGGAGAGCAGCTGGTATTTAGGATAAAATGCTGTCCAGCTCCGGATATATGATGATATGGTTCCAGCTGCTTAGCAGTCCTGGGTCTTTCTCTCATATTCTGCTTGTCATGATGTTTTTATCTGGAAAATTCCAGCATCCAGACTCTTCTGCTTTAAAGTCATGTGTTTCACATCGTCTTGCTGAAGTATGCAAGGCATTCCCATTGTCCCAATGGGAGTTTATTTTCTCTAAAACCTTATAGTTTTCACAAATATTTCTAGTCCCATAAGCACTAATACAGCTGTATACAATCAGAGATGCATATTTTCTGGTGTTGATAACAAGCTGGGTGGTCCATTTACACTTTACTTAGAAGGATACAGTAGCCAGAATTAACAGAAACAATTTAAAACTTCACAAAACCTAATTAGCAAAACTCCATTTTCACAACCTTTGCAGTGTTTCTGGATTATCTTAATATATCAAAATATTTTACAGTTTAACATGTATTTATGTTAACTTTAAATTGGAGCGGTTCCAGCTTCTGATGGGTGACTGGATCTCTGCCCAGAGCAACGTATAATTTCTCAACGTATGAATTGCTGTGGATTGTGCATTTGTGTGGTAGTTTTCTGGTTCAGCTGGGGCCTTTAGATGCATGCATGTTCAGGTGAGGTCCTTCCAGGTAGTCCAAATTTGTGTTTGGTAATTCAACAATTTTTAAATTGAGCCTAAGAATTTATTCATATTTGCTCTCTGTGTGTGTAAGAACTGAAAACCATTTTTCCAATTTTTGGTATTTTACCTGATATATGTTCATTGTAAAGTACTTCTAAATCAGTATTTAATGGGGCTACTATGCTCCATTATAACACATTTTTGTTGCTTTAGAAAAAAAAGAACAAGCAGCATTTCGAAATGGATGATGAGAAGAATGTACAAATAAACATATTTATATTTATTCTTTAGTATAAATAAATAAGTTTCTTACCTTTTATATTATTCATATTTTCATTCTTAAAAACTGCATATATTGTATGATTTTTTTTAATTCTTTTATTCTATGGCAAATAAACAAAGACATGTTTGGCAAGAGACCCACATGTCTGGTTGTTAGATAAATCAAGGAATAGAGCGAGCAGGCAAGAAAGCTAGCGAAAGATTCAATTATGAGTAAAACTCTTTCCTTCTGCTTGTAGCTGAATAAATTTACAGCAACAGACAGATTTATGATTTCATGACAGGTTCTTTTTATATGCCTAAAAATCTCAGACTTCATAGTGAATAAATACTATATGGCTGTAAATTCAACCACACAGTTTTTTCCTGAAGGTGTATCATGCAAAAGAGGTAAATCATACTGCACATAACGCAACAGAGCATACTTTAGGATTTCCTTGTGAAAGTATCCAAAAATGTGAATTCAATTGACGCCACAGTGAAATATCAACTGTGAATGTACAATGCATCATGATACAGGGGAAGAGTCTCAGCAGATTCATGGTATAAGGCTGCAACAGTAGATTTTTTTCCCGTTTTTTCACCCTCTTTTCATTGATATCTATTTTCTTTGTATTCATGATTAGAAGTTTCCAAATGGATTTGTAACGTGTTTGGCTTCACACTGACAGGTAGATACGCATATGGACTAATTGTTGGTACTTTTCAGTTAATGGAAGAAAAACTCACAATAGTCACATAAATAGCTGGAATATAACAAAAGTAATAAATACAAATTCTATGAATTGTAACAGATGCAAGTCAGAGATTGATTTTTAACCTTGCTACAACAGTATTTAAATTCTTTTTTATTTCCTGCGCTGAGCATCTTTGGATGCAGCTGAAACACACGGTATGGAAAAGGCACCCTTCTAGTCCTGAGACAACTGGAACAGTTTGCTCATGAGGAGTCAGCAAAAATGCCAAAATGAGAGGTGCAGAAGCATCATTGACATCATTGAATGATTGCCTCAAAAAATTGTGAAACAAAATATTAAGTTAAAGGTATTCTCATTTTTGTCCAGGCCTTGATTTTTTTTTTTTTTATAAATCTGTTCAACAAGCAAGGACCAATTCCTTTAGGCTGATGATTATAATAATGACACATCAGCAAATGTTTGTTGATGTGGTGCCGACTCGCCACTACGGCTTTCTTAATGTCTGGTTGTCCTGGAGCAACATCTCTGAGCAGCAAGCCTTCAACCTGGGGTGGTGATTGCCATTTATTTGGACGAGCCGTATAGGTGAGTCAGTTTTTCTGTAAGCTTGAGTCAGTGTGGACACTGCCTCACCAAAAAATCTGCTTGTTTACACACATCACACATCATCCAGACAGCTCTAGTGAAGCCTTATGCTAGCATTACAATTGAGGTAACCATAGAAATTACAGACACTTAACCTAACTGGAAAACTATACATTTTATTTAGCATCGCAAATTTTTATTTTTCACAGTCGTGAGTATTCCTCTGGCTCATAATCAACTGACCTCACGTATACGTGACATCCAGATCTCATCAGAGTTTGTCACCTGCAGCGGGCCAGTGCCATTGTGCAGCTGCATGGGCAGAATTGCTGGAGCATTTGGATCAGGACACTGCCATTTAGGCAGGGCGAGGATGGCCAAAGTTGGAGTGATGAAACTGAAGGTTCCACCCTGGAGGATTGGTAACCTACAAGTCAGTAAGGCAGTCAAGTATTAGACTTCCAACACAAGGTAGGTTAGTAAGGAGAGCCTTATATATATATATATATATATATATATATATATATATATTCATATTTGTGAAAGTCTTATAATGGCCCATGAGAGTGATATTAAACTTTTTTTTATTTTTAGTAAAGAGTAGCTGATGGACGCTAGTGGAGATATTTGAGCTAATTTTGATTTGGATGTGTTTAAATTATTAGCCTGATTTATACAAAGTTCTGCAGATAACTATTTGAAATTTAAATGTGCGAACTAAGAATAACCCTTTAGATACCAAAGTTGCAAAACTGTGTCAAACACCAGGCCAGGACCAGGAATCAGGGTCATGCTTTGCATTCAATGTCAAAGAAATTGCTTAAATCCTCGTATTGGCCTTTTAGGTTTTTACCAAAAGAGATGGAGAAGTCAAACAAAGGCTCTGTAGCTATTTATACAGTGCAGACAGAACTTTCTAGGTTTCCCTCACAGACATGAAGTGAAAAAAGTTGGGCATGAAGATTAAAGCTTTCATTTTGTACGATTTTAGTATTAAAATGAAATATCCTTTTGAGTTTTGCATCATTAAAACAAAAGTAAAGATACAACATGAGTAATCTGCACCCTTGGGGGTACAAGGCTCATAACTCCAGGCTGTTTACTTCAGCCCCTCCCCCAAACAGAACAGTTTATGTAGGAGGACAGAGATGTACTGTCAGAAGTAATCTGATATTCATACACTTCATCTTTATCAGCAGCATCAAATATTCAGAGCGGAGGTGAAAACACGTGTATACTTGAACATACAGGAAACATTGTCTTGTGGGAATTTCCTTGAATTTTCACCTGTTTGTCACGAGGAAGTGATTAATGGAACCACACCATAAATATGCACAGCAACCCACACATAAATGAAAGACTGCATTCCATAAGATGGGTTAGTACTCATTAAAGTGCAAAAACATTTGATTTTAAGAATTTTTTTTTTTTTTGTGAGTATGAAACTGGGAGTGCCTGTGAGTAAACTCTGCATGTTTTACACTGGTGGAAGTCGGAGGTGTGTTACCTGGTTCCAACAGCTGTTTGTAGCAGTGTGCACAAGCCTGACACAAAAAAGATTGTGGAAATGAGCTGGCTTTTGGCGATGTTGTTGTCCCCTATGCAGAGAGGCTCGGCAAGAATCAGCGGGACTGCAATGATGCCGCCAAATGCAAGAATGTAATGCTGTGGATAGAGAACAAAATCAAACATTATTTAAAGTGCTAAAAAAAAATTTTTATTATTATTTCACAGACTTTACTTACTCTGAACTTGTCTGTTCTTTGGGATTTTGTTTTCTTACTATGCTTATTTTAAGCTATACAATTCAATTTGTATTATAGCGTATAAGTCTGTCTTGACGTGCCCAGAGAATACCCTCTTTGAAAAATTGAACTATTGTTTTTACAGATACAGAGTTTGATTGCTAAGTTATTCGAATGCCAAGCATGGTAGTTGACGGACAGTGGGCATCAGTGGCCAAAATTCTTCCAGTCATGTTTTTATCTGTAAGTGGATCCGGTGGTCTCAAACGCAGGCATGGCTGCTCTACAGGTCTTTAAAATTTTGCATATTTGTATCATATTCCCTTTGTGTTTCATCACCTCACACATAAAGTTTGGATGGAGGTTTTAAAGAAGTGTAATTTAATAGATTCCTGAGACTTTACTGATGGTGGTCCTGGAGGGGCTGGATCAAGAAATAATTTCCTTAAAGTAGCGTTAAACCTAAAGCCGCATGCTTAAACTTTAACCATTTTTGTTCTTACATTCAGTTTATTGAAAGCAACAATCGATTGCAGTTGTGTGTTTGTGTAGGTGTGTGCATACAAGTAGTAACAATCCATGTAATGTTTGAAAGAAATGATAAGGAGATGGGCATCTTTAGCTTTATTTACTTTTGTTTGTTTGTTTTTATATTGTAAAGCATTTTGTGTTGCATTCTGCTTGAAAAGCATTGGATAAATAAAATTTATGTAAAAGGGGAAGTAGGAGATGTTTTCCCATATTTAAAATAATAATGTTACTACTGTATTGCTTAAAATCTCTATCACTCACCAAGTGAGTGATAGAGATAGTGAGAAAAAGTAGGTCTACAGCCACAAAAAGGTTGAGAGTTAACCAATGTCTGTCTCCCCTGCTTTTGAAAAACAATGACTTTGTTTGGCACTATTTTACACACTCTTTTTAAGTGCATATTGTGTTTATACTACCATTTAGGCAAAACGTCAGTGTACTGAAAGTACCCAAATGCTGCCCTAAACATCTGCCAACAATCTAGAATGAATTGATGGACACTTTGTGCATTAAACCGATGCCTTCTTTGATGACGTAGCGGAAAAGGAAGTGCTTGACTTTTCAAATAATGGTGGCAAACAATACTGCGGTGGAAGCAAATTTGTATAGATGTAGATATGAATGTATTTTGTTCAGATTCCCATGTAATACAGCAGATTGCTACATATCAGTACAGTCAGCACACATAAATGTTAGCACTTTTTAATTGTGTAGTAAATACAAAATAAATATTTTGACAAAATAATATGTGACTTAGAGTCAGTAACAGTAAGTGCCCAATGTCCATTATTCCATTTGAGACCGCACTTACCCATGATAGTGTGCACTACAGAAAAAAAGGAATAGTGTGCAATCCGCACTGATTCCAGCACTAAGGAATTGAAACACAGCCAAAGTCTAAAAGTAGCAATGATGGCTAGCAAAGAATCTTTTCCCAGTGAAACAAATTTGAAGGCTTAAAGTAAAATAATAAAATGGACACATTTTCCCACACTTTAAACACCCCACCACATTTTCATTCCCAGCAATACAGACACATACATACACACAGCTACACAGCCACAACCTTTAAGTACACAACCAAGAAATGTCAAAAATAGGACTGTGTGCATACATGTGAGAAGCAACTGCACTTGTTTCCTTCTGCAATTATGTTTATTGTGAGGAAGTAAAGCAAAACGATATTTAGTGTGATTAAGTTCATTATGTCTATTCATACTTAACAAATAAGATTTCCTTTTATCAGACAATACGTGCTTTTAAATGGAGGTGCTTTTATTTTTGACATGATTCAACTGTCACTTCTTCTAAAATGTCGTCGAAACACATACCTACCAGGTGAAAGTACAGTCACAGTGGCTGTGTTCTTATTGCCAGGAATTGAACTTGTAAATCATGTAGAAGACATAAAGAGGATGTCGCTCAGGGGGAAGAGCCGTTGTTTTTCAACCGGAAAATTGTGAAATCAATTCCATGCTTATCCAGCTATAAGCCAAAGTGTCCTTGGGTGAGACTGAACCCCAAGGTGCTCTATGATGTGCCTGTCGGGGTGTGTGTGTGTGTGTGTGTAAGTGGGGGAATCTCCTGAGTAATATGCTTTGAATGGTTAACATGACTGTCAGTTTAAAATAAATGCACTCTGTTGTCTCTCTATTTAAATTGATGCATGAAAATGCTTTAAAATAAATATAATATGATTTGCTGACATCAGCAAGTCTTTCTACTGGAAATCATTGTATCACAGTGTAACAAATATGATCTGTTACCCAAAACCGTGCTTAAAAAAATAGTTTAGGACAACAAAAGTGCACAAGAAACCTCCTAACACTGTGTGCATCTGAAGCAGATACTGTCCTGCCTTTGTGGACATGTGTGATTAACAGGGTGAGAGTGTTAGTTGTGTTAAAGATTGCCATAGATCCACAGGAATCTAGACAAAAGGGAAAGGAAAATCAAAGACAGACGGGCTACAGTGGATTTATTGGGGCATTTTTCAAATCTGCCACTCCCACAAGTGAAAGGGAGATGTCTTGCTCTGACAGGAAACAGATTAAAGGGTTCCCTTGTAGAAAACCGATTGTATAAACATTGACACTCAGTATATTTATTTTAGCTGCGCAATCTCTATTGTGTTTGAGTGTATACGAAAAAATAACTGCATGCTAGAAAGGTGTCAGTTCGGTATGGAAGTAATCAAATGTAAAAATGATAACATTGGTACAGGAAAACTAATAAATACAGTGAGATTTTCATGAGAACGGAACTAAGATAGACAAAGTGTCCAATTCCATCCATCCATTCTTACTGCTTTATTCAGTTCAGAGTAGCTGGAAGCTATGTCTCAAATTCATTATTCTAAATTAATCAAACACATGACAGATTTTGCATAAAGTTACTAAAAGTACTGTCCAGTTACTTTATTAGATTTTTTTTATTTCTGACAATAACAAAACTACTAGCTTAATCCGTGAACTGAAGCATGATCAAAGCATGTGGTTCCTGAGAATAAATGAAAAATGTTGAAAAAACCTCTTTAAAAAATAAGCAACTTATTTTCTAAGATGATTTTTTTTTTGTTTGTCCCTGTTATAAATGAGTGACAAAGGTGGAAACAAAATGGAGAATCATGCTCTAAAATTATATCCACTCTATGGATGAGACAAGCTAACTATCCCCGTGTAACATTCCTGTCCACATTCAGATGAAGTGTCGGGAGTATGGACTAGATCTCCTCCAGATTTACCACATGCTATTCTGAGATGTGATTTAGCATGATAGATATGAGTCAAGTTAAAGTTTGCAGGCATTTGTTCTGACTGATGTGATCCAGATAACATGGAAATGTGGTCCTTTGACTTTAACCCACCTGGGAATTTATACCTCATCCCTTTGGTTTACTCCACCTCTTTTTTTCAGTTTAAATCCCCCCCACCCCCCACCCCCCCACACACACTCTCCATCCATCCTCATCAGCTCTCTGCTCCCTAATGCCTGTGAAAAATGCAATCCTGTGTTAACAGACCTTTATGTGTTTATTGCTGACATTTTTCAGCTGTTGTTTGATACTTGCTGATATCCCAGATGCTGATTTTGTCCTAAAAATATTTTTCAGTAATCTTTAGAAACCTTACCTCACTGCACTGTGGTTCCTGCTTCATGTATTTCAATTATAGTGATTTTTTTTACTGTCAAGTAATTGTCCCTTTTCTTTGCTAAAGAAGACAAGATATTTTTAAAAGCAGACATTTTACATGAATACATGTATAAATCCATGTGATCTGAAACAATACATACAGGTAACTTAAATTCCAGACTTCTTACTCTTATAGGTGTTGATATTGGTTTCATTGATGCATGTTCAGTTCGAACCACTGAGATGGCAAAAAGTAAAAAGGTACTACTGTATGTGCTGTAAAAAAAAAAAAAACTAATGTAAAGCTATTCTTGTGATCTGTGTGGAAGATAAATTGTTACAGCTGTGAAATAATCTGACCCAAATGGCCATAGGAAAGAATACAGCATCCTCAAGTGAACAACAAGTATCTCATCAATTTCTAGCAGACTTTTAATAAAGTAAAGACAGTCCTCCTCATCAATGTCAAGCTGAAATGATCTAGGGCCTCAGATCTTATATGAGAACCTCTTACATGGCATGACTTTGAGCATCCTGAACCTGCATTAGCATGCACAGCTTTTCTATAACAGTCTGCCGTCAGACACTCCAGCACATTTAAACCACCAGTAACCCATAATAAGAATTCTGTGTTGCACCACTTAACAACATAGTGTGTTTCCTTACGCCATAAACATTTATGCAATTCAGTGATTCCACCTTTAGCTACCAGTAGTGTCTCGTTTCTTCATTTGATTTTGTATTTTTGGGTGGATTTTTACTGATAAGCTATTCTATTCATTCCTATATGGCAGCACAATAGTTCATAGAGAACAGCCATTTCAATTTTTCTGTGTAGGCACCTAAATACTTGACAAAATGACAGGAACATGACTGAGTATTTTTCCAGATAAGTCATCTCATATGGCAGTAGCATAGACCCCTTGTGCCATCAGTGGCCCCAACAGCTGAACAGAAACAGCTTGGGGCTCAAAGAACAACAAAGAGTCTGGGGTGTTCAACCACAATAATTTTGCCTCAATATTAGCAGGAGGAATTTGGCTTCGAATAACTGCTAGCTGCTTCTGACACTTCCTCTGCAAATGTGCAATTTTTTTTTGGGTGGCTTCAACCCGGTATTTCTAATAAGTCACGATAAGTCTAAAATGCTGAGTGGAAACACATGAGAGAGATCACTGCGGCAAAGCCATAAGAACAAATGCAAAGGACCACCCGATGCAGAAACAAACCAGAAAGCAAGACATTTTCTGCCCCATGTGGTACTTCTCATCAAAAGGCTATGGCTTCATCTTTGACTGCGCCAGGGTGCCAACTACTTTAATAACATGGTGCAAGTACAGTATATGTTCCCCACAGGCCAAAACTTAAATATTTCAGACACATAGCCAACATTTAATTAGTTTCCCTCATAAAACACCTTTATTCCAACCTTTATTGGAATTGACCATGGAGCACATTCTTCTTTGGGCACATGTTCTTATCCAAAACAATTTACAACTGATGAACCCATATATGTATGTTATGTCCTTATTAAGTAAATAAAATATGTATGTGTATCTATAATGTACGTTAATCTTTCCTGTCTTCTCCACCCCAATCAGTCGAGGCAGATGGCTGCCCTCCCTGAGCTGGGTTCTGCCAGAGGTTTTAACATCATATTAAAAGGGAGTTTTCCTTCCCACTGTCGCTTCATGCATGCTCAGGCTAGGGATTGAATCAAAGTCAACATTTAATGTAATCTTTTCTTCTTCCTTAGCTAGGCTATTTTTGACAAAATGGCTCAAATTGATGTTTTGGGAAGCGCCCTCAGATGACATTGTCAGGAAGTGTTGCTATACAAATAAAGTTGAATTGAAATGAATTAAATTGAACTGAAAGTATCTTTGGATGCAATGTGAGCTTTAGTGTCTCCCCCAGCAACACTTTAACATATGAACTAAATAAGTTGCATATCAAACCTTCAACATTATGAACGGCTCAGAAATGAGTCAATGTTCTTATTGAGAAGTGGTCAATATTATGGTGTTTGTTAGCATTTCTCCCATCCTTATATCTATTTATTTGTCTCTTGAACAGTCTCTTTGGTGTCATCACTTGTGCTTTATAAGTTCCAAATGGTGTCATATGAACATTCCTCATGGCTCGGTTACATCATCCATACCACAATTCGTCTGACTGATTGCTGGATCACACAGTGCTCCTATACTTTACCCACACACCACAAAGAATGACACCACTTGGTGGTCCAGATTTGATTTGTAAGAAGTACAAGAAGTAGCTTACACATGTCCCAGCACAAGGCCAGTTGGAGACGCAGTGCTTGCCAAAAACAGTTTCAGCAGTGGCACAAAATGTGCATCTATAGTATACCTTAAATAAACCAAGTAATAGTAAAATGTGATGCATTCAGCCTAGATTAAAATGCCACAACAATACTGATACAGTAATACAAAAAAGAAGAAAAGAATAGCATATTGTTGGTAACAATACACCCACGCATTGTCAATATGTGCTTATTCCAAACCAGGATTGCAACATATTACAAGTCTAACACAGACAAACAAAAAACCACTCATATCCACTCTTAAAGAAAATGTTTGGAATGTGGGAGGAAACCTGGATAGAACTCACACATGTGCAGGAAAAACATGCAATCTCCTACAGAGCTTTGAACAAAGAAACATCGGTGCAGCGTCCGCATTACTGCAGAAGCAGCACCGATCCGCCTGTCGATCTCATGCATAAAAAACATGAAACCTGAAAAAAAAACTAAAAAATGTGTTCCTGTTCACATGGGGAAGAGGAGATGAGCCACAAACAGCCAACTTTTGGCATGCCTTCATATAAACATTGCCATTATTACCAGACCTTGCCAACATCCTGTTGGTAGCCGTCGCCATGTCAGTTGTGTCTTAGCAGTTTAGGCTTAACAACGGATCTGGTCCAGACCTGTCCGATGTGGGCATGATTGTTGGTGTTTTGTGTTTTTCCTCACGCTATGAAAATGGTTCCTGTTAAAAAAAAATCTATATATCTCTGACATTGTTGCGTGATTATGTCAGTCATTCCCATGATAGCACATATGCAAATGCATCAAGTTATAGTCTATTTTCAATGAGATTGTTGAGATTTTGCGATTTTTTAAATGTGCAATTGTGTTTATGCTGCTGTGGTTTGGTGGTGTTTGCTACAAACCTCCTTGATTCCTTATCCAGATTGTTTTCAATGGGTTTTGAAGTTAACTGAAGCATTTATGTGTTTTAGATATGAAACATAGGGAAAAATATTTCCAGAAATTCTGCATGATTTCTTTTTTTTCATTCAACAACAGCTCAACTCCATTTTAGATATGTTTTTTTTGGGGGGGTTAATAAATCATTTAGACAGTTCAGGGTACCTGATACAGCTGCATCAAATGTGATGAGTTACACAGCATAGGTGAGAAGTGATGCAGCTGAATTCTCATTCATCCTTTCACCTCTAATCCTAACCCTACCACTTAGCGTTTCCTCTCTGTTTTCTTGTGTAGTGGTAGGGGTGTTCCAATTTTGGATTGGAAAAACAGGTTAGGATAAGTGCTAGGGATATCAATACCCCTACAAACAAAGATTTTTGTTTTAAATCAATGTTACAGATTACCTAACATATTACTGCCAAGACGACTGCTACCTAGTCCGTAAATAAACAATGTATAATGATAATAAAAAGATATTTTCTTTTTTTATCTTTATTTTTTAATTTACAACAGTTTGTTGTATAGCTCACTGGAGGTATGCATACTGGATTTATGGTCACTGGCTTCCTGCTATTTGGCGTTAGCAGATTTCTTGTAATTTGCAAACTTCTGAAAGTGCATATGCAGGAATGTCATGCAAAATCAAACATGGCATTAATGCTAGTCTGGAATCATCAACGTAACCTTACTGAAGCAGTAATTATTACTGCTTCAACAAATAGAATTTAGTAATTAATACTGAGATTATAAATAACACAAGCAAAATATCAAACAATGGAAGACAGCATACATAGATTAGTGTCATTCAAACTGATTCAAGTCTTGTTGGACACTGGTAGAGAAAATGTTTTTTTTTTCTTATTCTTTGTTTTCACTACCATTTTCTTGTTGTTGAAGACTTTCTCCTTGTAGACAACAGATGATCTTAAAAAGATGCCAGTAAGTCTGCAGGATTGGTTGAGATTTCAAGTAGCAATAGCATGTTGTGTCTGCTTATGCAAAAGCCAGCAGTGACAATATGCACTTGTTGAAGGATCTTTTAGCTCTACTCACTGTAATTTAAGGAGCAAGGGAGTAAGAATAGAAAAGGGGATTGCACCTTATCACATTCCACTCCACGCATTTAAAAAATGTTTTGCTGATAAACAGCTAATTATTTGCCTGAACAATTAATTCAACATCAAGTTTTTTGAGTAACTCACTCAAAAGCAAGCTCTGCCTGAACAAACTCCAGCAACATGATTCTGTTTTTAATACAGCGACAAGCTGCCAGTTACATTGTTAGCACTGTGCCTTTAAAATGTTCAGAGTTAAATAATTTCATATGAACAAAATTTCTAAATTGAACCCTTGTTGCCTCAGAAGGGCAGCAGCAGTAAGCTACATCTGCTCTGCATGTGAACACAGCATGGAGAGTGTGGTGACTGGGAGCGGGGTCAAGCCTAATGACATTTTTATTAGTTAAGTTCACAGGCTAAGCTTTGAGATCAGCACCTGACAACGTTATCACAAGTAGTCTGCAGAGAGGAAAGTAGCAGCTGATAAGTTGGTTTAGCTTTTACATGCTGAAAAGACATTCCAGTAAAGATACTGATGATGAATAGCAGATGCGACCCTCGACCTTTAAAACTATCACAACAACTAGATTTTGTAGGGGAAATATTGTAATGCATGTAACGTAATAGTTTAAAATGTTTTGCATTATAGCGTAAGATTTAGAGAGGGATTCTTTCCAGCTTTGATCTGCACTTAAAGCTGGAGTTACAATGTTCACAGAGGGCCATGGGAAGAGAATTAGAAAAAAAAACAGCCTAAAAGCTCCCATCCCTTTCCTCTGAGCCACTTATAAGACCAGAATGTGTTCACAGGCTAAGTGCCCCCATCAGCTGGAGAAGCAATTAGTTGTTTTCAAGCGCAGCGTGGCTGAATTACAGGTAAGAATAATTAACTCACACAAAATATAATAATTTTCAACTGAAACAAATACTGTTTGTAGTTGTAGTGAATATGGATAAAAGCTGGGAAAAGCTTGCAGAAAAAAAACTACTTAGCTGTGTTTAGCCGATCGTTTGCAATGGCTTACCAGTACATGCAAAAACTCCCACTAAAACAACAGTTTTTTGTGTTCAAATGTAAGTGCTATTCATTTATTTACATTTTCCACGTTAGAGCTCTTGGGCAGCCTGCAGGTCAGCAGTCAGAGCCCAGAGGGGTTCAGGTATTAAACACAGAGTTTGTGCTTTGAGAAAACCAGTAACAGGATTTTCATGGAGTGGAAGTGAGTATTGTGGTTTGTTGCTTTTATTTGGACTTTTCATTACTCTTAATGATAGTTTTCTGTATTCCATGCTTTATTTGGGTTTGATCATTTTTTCATGGTATGGTTTATTTAGTTTTAAACTGGTTTTTAGTTTGCATGCAATATTCCCAACATCTAGCTGGCAGACTAATCAAAACAAACTACTTGCATCTTTGACGTAATGCGGACATATCAGCATCCAGGTTCAATAGTACTCGGCTGATTGGATTGAACATTGAAAAGCAGAGTCGGCTTTTATGAGGAACCAGGTGGAGACAGGGATACTCTGCAGACCGTTTGAAAGTACCGATTCTATGTAGCCTTAACTCCCTTCCAAGAAATCCTGTTCTGCTTCAGTGTAAAGATCCAGAATACTGGCAGGACTTTTCTGTATCCCGAACGTTGCCAGTGGAGGATCATGGAGATGCCTCAATTGTACTTTTTTTTTTTATTTCAAACAGACTTTTCTTTTTTTATTTATTATTTTATTTTTATTATTGAGCTTAGTACAATTATTGAGGCACTTTTTAAATAGTTAAATGGTAATGGAATAAATGGACTCATTCTTATATAGCGCTTTTTCAGTCTTGTTGACCACTCAAAGCGCTTTTCACCATAGCTCAGGGGTGCCCAAAGTTGGCTTTTGAGGTCCGCTGCCCTGCTGATTTTTGCTGTATCCCTGTTCCAACTCACCTGGCTTCCATTAAATGGATACAAAAACCAATGAGAACAGCATGATGACTGATCACCTTAAGTCAGCCGTGTTGGACCAGGGATACATTGAAAACCTACACGACTGTGGCCCTCGAGGACCAGAGCTGAACACCCCTGCTAAAGCAAATTCACCCATTCACACCCCGATAGGCACATCAGGGGGGTTGTTTGGGCTCAGTGTCTTGCCCAAGGACACTTCAACATTTATTCAATGGAAGCTTGTAAATGAACTCCCAACCTTCCATTTGTGAGACACCTTTTAAATTATTAATAGGTTTATTCTCATTGTCACTTGATGTGTGCTCCCTCTGTTGTGTGCACCACTTGCAGTACAGGAGCACTTCAACTTGAAAATGTTCATCGATTATTCAGAAGAGTACTGAAGAGGAGGTATTTTTGTATGTGCGTGGGTGTGCATAGTGTAAATAAATAAATCAATCCTAACATAAATAAGTAAATACATCCTACAATGTTGTATTTTTTCACCTTATAGTAATACATTTCTACATTGCGCTCTGACTGTGAGGCATTGGGAATGAGAAAGTGTTGAAGAGAGAGAGAGAGAGAGTGTAAGAGAGAGAGAGAGAAACACTTTGAGCCCAGGATGGTTTTTCAAAACTGTGTAGGTGCACCTGCACTGCTTGCAGCAGTAAAGATTGTGTAAATCTTGGTATATAATATTCACTGTCTCAGACTGAGTTTGGTCTCAGAACTGGCTGTATAGACCTCCTTGATCCTTTTCAACAGCTGTAACCAAAACAATGAAATCACAGGAAGACGAGCGGAATGACGGTGAGAAGGAGCGTTTCTTAAGGCAACACTGTTAGGGACGGTGATAACAATTCAAACAATTCAAACTGTCCAGCTTCTTTGAATTGACGTTTAATCAGAGTGAACAAAATTATCGCTGGTCGTTTTATCGGAGTTACAGAATATCGCCATTCTATTGTAAAAAAGTGTTTTTGTACGCTGTATGGTCTGTGTGTGAGAGTACGACAGGAGAGGAAGAAAGTATTTGCTTTCAGGAGTAGGACAAGGTGAAGCAGAAAAGGCACTCATCATAACTTCCCAGCTGTGCTTCTGAAGGAACAAGTTCAACACTTGTCTATTATCTGTAAAGCAAACAAAACTTATAAACTCTGCTACAAAGCCATTCATTCTCTTTTCAACAGAACAGGTAGGCTTTCTTGAGCTGACAGCAGTTACGCCTCATTTCATCACTTGGTGACAAGCCCCACAGTCCGGTGAGATTTGCCTAAATAGTGCAGGTTATTTAGTTTTAAGTATTTTATGCAGACATGTTTGTTACTATTACAGAGCTCACTGGTTCCCAATCTTGGGTTCAAGAACCCCAAGGGTCCAAAGAGTACAGGGGGCCCTAAGGCCTTGACCATTCAGAGCCATTTTAATTATGCCCAGACATTGTTATGTTTTTAAGAAGCATAAGTAAAGTTGTCCCTGTGATGGATTTGGCTCCCCCTCGCAACCCCGATCAGGGAATAAGCGGGATATAATGGATGGATAGAACTAAAGCTGTATGTTGTTATTCAACTTTAGCTATATCTACAGACAGCAGTCAGCTAGAATATAATATTCATGGTAAAATCTCCCTTATGAAAACCTGAAACCAAGCATGGTTTCAGTATGAGGTGAGGCAGGGGGTTCAAGGCTTTAGTAAGTGCATGAAGACCACTGACATACATCACTGAAAATTGCTTTTTGCTTTTCAAAGCATGCCAAACATGTTAGAAAAATGACATCACAAGCACATTTTATGGAAATATTAAAAACATAGTAGGGAAAAAAATTATTTTGGGTGAATCTGGATTGCAACCTGGAAGCAGTTATTTTAAAATAGTTCTGTGTTATGGGTAGATGGGGCTAATATTAACATTAGAGCCACTGAAAAATAAAGGTATAATATTGTGCATTTACTCACACATTTTTACTGTGTGCCAAAAAGGGGATCTGATTATTTCCTCTACTGCTTTGGTTTTGGTTTGCCAGCTGTAGAACAAAAGAATGAGAAGGAATCTGAGAATATTGCAGAGTGAAAATGTCTGAATTGCTGATTCATGTTGAGCACTTCCGTTTAATGCCCTGTAGAGCTGCCCCTCCCTAAAACATTTATGTAAATTAACCTTCTTTTAGAAATCACTTGCATGTCCAAAAATGTCTCACAGTATTGTTATAAAAGATGGAATCACAAACAAATAATTATACATAGGATGTTGAGTCTCTTAAAAACAGACGCAGCGGTGCATTCCAGACTCTCCGCAACCCAACAGAGTGGAGTGACTGAACTGCCCAACTCACTCCACGTGAAGTCCGTTTTTCCAGGTGATCTTCTAACACAAGGAGTTAAAGGGCAATGAAATTAGGAATGAACAGAATGTCTGCTGAAGGTGATGGACGGTTATCCATTAATCGCTTGCAGTCACTGACTTACCCATCCCCAATGTGCTGATGCATACTTATGCAGTTAGGTTA